>OMKZ01018321.1:3792-26933 GCA_900302535.1 Neoniphon sammara | reverse complement strand
AAAAAAAGGGTGGGGGGGTGAAGGATTTAAGCAATCTCCACATTCAGTTTCCCCAAACAATTTCCAACGGTGGTGCATCGTTGCTTTCAAATGGGGTATAATTTTAAATAATTAATATGGTCACATCACCAGCCAGCCTGCAGCATTTCCCTGAGAACCCTGAAGTAGGAACTGGCCACCCACCTAGCCACATGATGGCCTGGTCCACATCAAAGGGATACTTCATGTCTCCATCCACCAGCCCTGGCGAATCCACAAATGTCACCAGGCTGAAGCGCTTCTGCCGTGATGTGCAGATCTCCGTGCTCAGGTACTCTGACACACCTATGGATGCAAATAAGGAGGATCAGAGGATTGCAGTGACATGAAATATGGTGTTGATTTAATAACAAATGTTTAACACTAATTACCCTAACATTAAAAGAAGATATTATGCTAAAAGAACACAGGATTTAAACAATTCATTCAATTAAATAATTGAAGAACTCCCCTGTTCTGCTATAAGTCAGGTCTAAGCAAACAGCCTGAAAACTATTTTGAATGAGTTGTTTGACAGCCCTTTGCATCTTTCACACAAGACAACTTCATAACTATATTTACCTACAGGACAAGACAAGGGGAATAAAGAATGTGTCACTATGGTAAATTTATGGCAATTACACAGAGAGGGATTGTGATTCGAGTTGTGACTCACCTTTGAACTCTTGCAGAGGCTTGAAGTGTGGATACAGATGAAGGGTGGCATTTCCCTAAAACAAAACCACAGCCAGGTAAATCAGACACCCTGTGGGAACCAAGGACAAGGCTTGGCCCTTGACAAACATTGCCATTACTATTAAAGATTAACTAATTAAGATTCATGTGATCAATCACAATAATGAGTCATTACTGTTAAGGAAAAGTTAAGAATTGGCATTGTTACATAACCAGGACAGCCGATTGTGGCTCCTCCCAGAGACTCATGCCGAAAGACAAACTTAAAACTATAAATGTTAAATCAAGGTGAAATATCTTTGTGAATGTTGCACTCACTGTGAGAGATTCTCTCTTGCGCCCGCTAGTGACAAAGCTGAAGCCCTGGGTCTCAATCGCTACACCGGTGCGCTGGATGTGCTCCTCCACATACCTGACGACGAAACAAAACAAAAAAAAACACAGACAATTTAGAAAACACACTTACATGTACACTACCACTAGCTGTGTACAACTGGTGTCAATCTAACGATTATTTCCTATCCCACTGTGCCGGAACCAAACAAAAGAACAAAAGAATCAAATACCAGAGCATACAATTTGACAGAAATTACATAAAAGTAGATAACAACTTTTGCCTTTTCTCACAAAGAAAGTGAGAGATTTAATTGTTTTAAAAAAATAATCTCAGTCATTTTTGTTCAATCTCTTCAACTAACTATTCCTGTATATAAAACTAATACTTTAGATTCTATACTTTGAATATAGGCCGGCAGTTAAACACTTAAGAATTCACACTGCATCCTTACTGCATATTCTATGACTATTTTAAAGAATAAGAAGATTCAAAGATAAGACAATTCAGCCAATATCTCAAATCACAGTTGAGCTACACAACTGAGTTGTTCTTATCACTGCCATTTGGGCAGAAATGCTTGGCATGATAATAAAGTTTGTATTCTGATTAAGTTACATGCACTTCCCACAAAGCACTGAATGTAGATATAATTCAGCTGCAATTGCTGCAGTATGTAGTATTTGATTGTATTCATTGGTTATTTGTTTATGATGCTGTAATTTGCCAAACAAACTGCCATGTAGTTATGTATATGAATGATGTGGACACATAAGGCTGGAACTTAGGTCAGTCTAAGCTGGCCTATTATGTCTTTTCAACATACTACTCTGTGTCCTGTGCTTTGTTTTATTTATTTATTATTGCTATATCTATTATGAACATGACATTACCAGTTGATGAAGGAGCTCTTGCCAGCAGAGTGGTTGCCCATCAACATCACAGTGATCTTTTTCCTGGGTGGCAGTAATGTCACACCGACAGACTGGGCCACTGTGATCAGCCCTGAAGGAAACAGAGAACATAATCTCATTTATTGCTGATGGCCAACTTGATATCACACCAGGTTTCTGAAAAAAATCATAGATGCATCTATCAAGCAAAAGTCTTAAACGTTCCTGCTCCAGTGATTTCATGACCTCAGTCATTTTCAAAACTCTCCTAGAAACAGTTCATCTCACAAAGCGACGTATCCGCCAATGACAATCCCAGCCAAATGAGCCTCACTCGTGCAACAGGTGTAAGAACCCTTGCAATGATTCCAAACAAGCCTTCGAAGTAAATCTTTGGTTCACCTGGTATAACGGGACTATACAACTAACAACTGGCACAACCTGTCCACGCCCTGATAAACTTGCTGCACCTGTGCACTGTGACTGATGGAGACATTTTCTCAGTTTTAGGGGGGGAACATGAAAATGATTCAGGTCACGAGGTCACTGGATGGGGGCATGAAGCGAGTAATCTAGTGGGATGTTGCTGCGCTTGTTCTTACAGGACCAAACACTGATGGCGCTCAAGTGCAACACGACCTGGAACGTCACCAACAAGCTGACCCAACTATCTCAAACCCGCATATTTTGGGCTTTCAAAAATGTTGCTTTTACCCAACGTGCAAAAACTTACTTAATGTTAGTTAACAACGTAGCAGTTGGCACAATTTACCAAAGGTGAGGGAGAATAGCTAGCGTTAATGCTAGCTTGCGTAACGTTAAGCTAAATCTCTAAATGATGGCTTGTTAACCCCCAGTCGGCTAACGGCTTTGCTAGCTAACTTTATATCAAATACACGAAAGCAACCCAAACGCTGTATCATGGAAGAGTTGAATTATGTCGTATAACAATATAAGTTGAGTTGCTGTGCCAACTCACCGCTGTCGGCATCCGTGTACAGCTGATGACAATCCCGCAAGATGCGCTCGTCGCATGACACACTGCCAGATATCGAGTCTGCGTTTGCGGCACTTCGGCTCTTGATTTTTCCGGACATCTTGTATCGTTGGTTTGTTATATCAAGCGCCTTGAGTGACCTGCTCAAGCATTTGAATGCAGCGAGTCAGATAAGTGGGTCTGGTTTGAACAAAGCAGCCGAGCCTCGTTTGAATCACCCCGGTCGGTTGTAAAACGGAGGAACGTCGCTCAGCCACGTCGTCAACTTGACCGGTGTTCGCCCACAGGCTTTTGGGTAATGAAGTTAAAACTGAGTGCTTGAGTGAACGGTGTGCAGCAGTTTGCTTCAGACAAGTACACACCCATTCCAACGGCAAACTAGCCATTAAAACCTATGAGAAATTAGTGAGGTTATAAATAGTGATTTTTAAAGTTTATTTGTTTATAAATACATACAGAAACCAGCTAGAGTTTATTATCTTGCCTTGCAAAGCTCACTACAGCTAATAACCTGCTCCCTCCCAGAATATGGACTACTCACTGTCAGCTAACCACTAAATGTAGAGGATTTTGAAAATGGAATAAATGCATTATGAAGAGACTGGCAACCATTGTGCTTCTCTGGGTGTTAGTCTGGGTTGGTGCTTTTTTAGGTTAACAGAGATAGAGCTGATTGCTGTGACATCAGGACACATGACTCCATTATGCAGTTAGACTAAACTGTAAAAAGTAAGATCACATGCTCTAAGTCTAGTCTTTCCTCAGAAGTCTATGCACGCCTTGACATTTTGGATCTTTAGCTGTACTTCAGATTAATTAAAAATGCATCACCCTGATGAAGCAATAAAGTCCTGCATGGACCATAATGCGTGCATTGTCTTTTTCTTCCACTTGCTTAATTGTTTTCAGGGTCAGTGGGGGTTGCAGCTTATTCCCAGCACTGGGTGGAAGGCAAGGAGACACCAGTCCATCACAGCACTAATACTAATAGACACACACACACACCGATCTTAATACCAATGGGCAATTCAATTTTCCATTGCCAATCACCTAACTTGCATGTCTTTGGAATGTAGGAAGAAACTGCAGCAAGCCCACATGAACATGGTGATAACATGCAAACTTTACACAGAGAGAGCTGCAGCTGAGAATCAAACCCTGCTCCCTCTCACTGTGGGACGCAGTGCTGCCTGACCTGCAGTGTGTAGGATGTTTGCCTGAAAAAACAATAGGTTTCTCAACATTTCAACATCAATAACCGGCTTTGACCATGTGTGATAAACAAAGCTGTTTTTCTCTTAAGAATGCAATACACTCTAACCATAACCCTTCATACAAATAATTATGTATGTGCAAATACCCTAAATGTACCTGTGAACAACTTTCGCAATGACAATTACTTTTTTTTTGCACCTCCTTCCCTGTCTTACAAATTTCATATGTGTGGGAAACACTGTAGCTGGGTGAACAGTCAATGCAATGCAAAACTGAAAGCTACACTGTAGGTTTCTGCTCTCTGAGTGAAAGAGTATCTGTGCAACTCAAGGCTACTTGGAAACACATTGTACTTAATTTGGTAAATGACTGCCCATAAGAGCATCTCTTATATAGTATATGATGATGCCAGCTGGCTGTTAAAAGAATGGTTCATGTGTGCACAGATATGGATCTGGCTCTACAGATACATCAGAACTTACCAATACAAAACATGAACAATGATGCAATTTAGTCAAAATGAAACAAGGGGTATGTATTCTTCATATTGTAGTTTTATTTTTAAGCTCCTGTAAACATCTATTGTTTCATTGTCACATACTTTGTGGTTAAAAAAATCGAAACAATTGCATCTTAATTGTTTTCAAGCGCACAAAACGAAATGCAACATATAAAGGGGTGCACACATTTTTTTAAGAATGCCGTGTCTGATCTAATTTCATCATATAGACATACAGACAGCTGATGCTACAGTCACATAAAGACAATAAATATAGCACACAGTGTATACAACTGAATTAACATTTTCAAGCAATAGATTCTGTGAGAAAAGTGCAGATTTCAGCTTGGAAGAATTCATTAATAACTTGCAATTGCAAGTCAAATGAAAAATACGAGGTCAGACAGTTGACTTCCTAAGTGAACACGTTCTCACGTTCAGTTATATTTTACATACAGACAATAACCCTGTCAAATCAAATCTTGAAAGCCTGGATTTTAAGTAGATTACTGTTTTGCAGTATTAAACTGATCAAAATCAATTGTTTACTCTGTTGTGTACACAAATCACTCCCATGTCAGATGAAGCATCTCTATTATACAGTTCCTTAATTTTCCCATTTCTTTCATTAGCATTATTTACGACCAGAGGCGCATTAAACAGATGGCTCGAAATGAGAAATCAATCAGGAAACACAGAAAGTGAGAGGAGCTCGTGCCTGGTTTGACCAACTGGGAGAAACTGGATGGGAAAGTGAGTGAGAAACACTCTCCTCGCCCACAACAAGTGTTGCGGTGCTCCTAAGTACGACACTCTCATCTGTTCCAGTGGAGCTGCAAAATGTGGCTCTAACTGTATGGGTGTGAAGCCAGGCACTGCTGAAAAACAACTCAGTCATCCTGCCTTCAATAAGTAAAGATTATACCATACAGCCTACTATATACATGTATGCCTCTGTTTTGTGTTGTGTGTGTAACTGCAATAGACTCTCAAAGTGCAGCGAATACAGGTCAACTGTACAGTTTGGGCAGCAGAACTGTGTGATGATCACAAGCCTCCCACAGTGCCTGGCACAGCTAAATTGGATGTCATGTCAAACAGACAATAGCAGATGAGCAGTGATGAGAGCTGGTAAAAACAAGGGTGATTCTACAATTAACGAAGTTTCTGTTAAAGGAACAGTTCACCCAAAATACAAAAAAGAAGGAAAGATAGAAAAAATAAAAAAAAAAAAAATTCCCACTGCAATCTATCCATCTAGATACTTTCTGTGTGATTTGGTGAGGTTTCCAATCTGCTACAGTCTTCCCTGTCTATCAGCGCCCTGATACAATGGGGCTGGGTGGGTATTTCTGTATTTCGCCCCCAGTGAAGACAAATTTGGGGCACATAGATGCAGTTTGCAGGTGCTCTTTGGCAGGAAAAAGTGACCAAAAAAACTGTGGATTATGTCAAGTGTCTGTGTCATTGTTTTGATAAAAGATGCTGATGCTGAGTTTTTTACATTTAACTGTTCGAGCTCCACAAAATAATACCCATCCAACTGCACTGTATTGGGATGAAGGGACACAGGGAAGATCGCAGCGGACTGGAAACCTCACCAAATCACGCAGAAACCATCTGGCCGAACAGATTGCACTAGGGGTAAGTGGGGAAACATCTTTGCATGCATTTTGGGCAAACTGTTCCTTTAAGCCTCCCAGAGGTGTTGTGGGCCTAATTCAATGAAGCACTTCCAGTGAGAGGTGCCCACTTGATAAACCGCATTACACAGCCACACTCTCCTTCCCTTCCCCTCACATCCAAGCCAGGTGTCTGTGTGTGCACCCTCTGTAGTTCACACCATACGGGACAGTTGTATCGCATCATGTGTGTCTGCAAATTTTAATTCTGTGTGCAAACAAACACATATAATGCCAAATGGGATATATCTAGCTTGGTCAGGTCCTGTAGCTGTCTCTGATCATTGAAACTAATTTAACCCGGTGATTGTGGTCTGCCCAGCTCTCTGCTGACTGCCTTGTGATGACAGAACTGTCCTTGAATCAGGAATCCTAACAGATTGTGGATGTTTAGTGCGTAATTCTCCATGCCTGCCTCATTGCGGAGCATGCCCACCGCTCAGATGACATGACATGATGTGAAGTACTGAAAAGACTGGCTGCTGAGTGTGAAATGGCCTTTGCTTCCGCCATCTGTTAGGATTTTGAGAACTCGTCTCTCTCTCTCTGGCTTGAGCTACTCTATACTCTGGTTTACTCGCTCAGCAGGATGAACTCCAGCCCTTTTAGACAAGACAAAGTGATTTCCATTTCAACTGATCGCCTGATCACGCTTTATTTTACTAAAAGTTAATTCCATTTCTGTTTTGTCCAGCAGCTCATTGTGTTTGTTCTTATATGATCACAACTTGTTCCAAGCAATACAGCAAAATATTGTGATGAAGCGTGCCACTGAGTTGTGTCTCACATTTGATGGTCTCATTTTCCTTCAGGCATAGGGAGTCAAAAGCTACAAAGATACGTTCTGGAATTTTCAATTTCCCCTGTGCGTGTCTTTATCTTTTTTCTCCTCTGGGGCAAAAGTCAAATGGCAGCTTTGACACTGTGTTTTGATTTCAAACCCCTTTTGCAACATTTGATAGTTAAGTCAGGATATAATTAATGAGCCTAAAGTGTCAAGCTGTATGTTATGCTACATTTATGTTATGGTAAATTTAGTAAAAGGCAAATGAACACAAGATTGGGCGTCATGCATCCTGCTTGAGGCACACATTTATAGGATATGGCTAAGTCTTATTGTATATTATGCTTAAGTGCATTCTGAAAACTTGCATGTACATAGGAATGAGAGCAACAGGGCTCCGTTTTTTTCCTTCACCCTCCTATTAAATTTGAGCCATTTGTCTTTGGTTACCAGTGGGCGTGCCTCTCCTTTGCAACCATCTCAAGGAAATGAGAGTGACTCGCGTACAGGGGGAACGATGAGTCGACGTCAACCCAGCGGACTTGTCCAGCGTCGTCACCGGCCTGCAGCGGCAGCTCACTCACGCTGCTGCCTGGGGTAACCACAGAGATTCATCATCATCATCAGCGTCCTAAAAACCCCCCGCATCTCCACTTTTCTTGTCCTTATGTGTAGAAAATGTTGTCCTAAGAATCATGACAGACTATTAAAAATGGACAGAAAATCACCACAACACCAGAACTGTTGTGGCATCAGTTCAAAAGAGGAATTGTTTTGAGTTTTCCAAAGTCTTCAATACTGGATATTCTTTCATTTCTTTTTTTTTTTTTTTTAAGTTTTTAAGAATTGAGGTTTCTGTATGATTGTATGTGCACACATAAAATTTAAGCAGCATGTCTGTATCGATGCAGTACATTATAGCCATGATTAACCATGATAAAAAGGAAAAAAAACGTTCATGTAGTTTATTGATACCTGCGTCATCATGGAAGTTGACAGCGACCGTCTCCATCCAGGCGTTGTCAGTGTTCCTGGGATCATCCACATAGCCTTTATAGACCTGAGAAAAATTAAAGAGGGACAGAAATGTCAACAAACATTTACAACCTCAACTAAGAGGAGAACCTTAAAGGACACGTTCTGAATTTTGATCTATTATTTCTGTAAGCGGAGGCACTTCTTATAGGTGTGTACCAGCACCTCATATAACCAAATAGTTTGTTATCAGTGTTATTATTCTACACTGAACGTAATGAGCAGCCTGGCCACAAGCTAGGTCGTTTCTAAGGTAACACAGCGACAAATGTAGAAACTTTATACGCCTGACATTATAAGACGGTGAAGGAAAATTAGTAGACATAAATCCAAAATGTAAAGTTATTCCTTTAAAACAAGTCAGTCTGACCTGAAACCCTGTTGATTTGAAAAGCTTGGTGATGCGCTCGTGGATTTGTGCCCGCTCCGCTGGCGAGGCCGACAGGGAGTTCAGCGCTTCCTCAGAGAACTCCCTCTGCAGCGTGAGAGACACCAGCTCCCCTGGATCTACCATGCCCTACAACACAAGGACGAGCCCGCAAATAAACAAGCTTGTCGGAGGACTACAACATCCCATGCGCCCTCAAACGCTCAGGCTCCTCTATGTGCAGGGTCACGAATTCATTTTTGTCCTACAAACAGCCACAGCACACTCAACATGTCTGTTTGCTGTGCAAGAAATGTAATAAGAAGTAGTCAGGTGACACAGAAGAAAAAAAATGTAAGTGTGAGGGGAAGGGAACAGAAGACAAAAAGCGACCGCAAAGCAAAAAGACATGAAAATACAACTTGAGAAAAGGAAAAATATTCAATGCCACCAACCCCGGGAATGGCCCACTCCCCACAGTCTTTCCTCCTGATGGACACAAACTGCAGGATAGGCTTTTTGGACACTGAGTGAGAGATCTTCTTTCCATTGGCGTCTACTTTCCACCTGTGGGACAGTGGCATACACCAGACATTTATATAGAAACCACATGTATTATTTTCCTAACAAGAACCACACACAGAAGGATTTGCACATACACCATTTCCACAGATGTGATGCTCACAAAGCACTAGAAAAATGTCTTACAACATGCATGACAAACCTATCAGTCATAGCAAAAAGTTGCTTTCTGCTGCCAAAATCAACAAATACACATTTCAACAGTTTTAGTTAATGTTTTAGTGAGTGTGGAAATATCAAGAAATCAAAGTTTAAGCTTGTCCTTAATCAGTGAATGTTAATTTATTTTACATATTGCCAAATACAAGACAGAAGCAGATATCAGAGTTTGTCCTCGGTCACGTAAATCTATAATGTCAGGCATATGCAAAACGCTTGTAAATCTACTGACTTAGAAAAATTAGAGATTTTACTCAGGATGATTTACTGGCGATTCAGCTGCATTTTCTGGTTTAAGTCAGTTATCAGGTGTAAAAACTCAAACAAATCACATGCATGTCTATAAAATCAGTTCATGTTCAATTCGATTTACAAGAATTACAACATTTACATGAAATTACGATTCTTTCTGTAACTGAGGACTAGACTAGGTGACTGAACACTATCCGTGTGCATAAATAAATTAGTGAAGTTACCTGGTGACAATTGGATCTGCTGCATGATTGGGTCCCCATCGTCCCAGTAAACCTCTCCCCGTCACCCCTGTGCGTCCACGAGGATTTCTAAAGGAGCAGGAGATGAGCTGAGATAACCAAGTCAAGTCCAATTTATTCATAAAGCAGTTCAACAAAACCAGTTTGCCAGACATGACTTACAACAAAGACTACAGGAAATAAAAACAAATGCCAGGGAAAACCTTGTAAGAGTTGTTTTGTTTTATGTGAAGATTACTTACAGTGGCTTGCCCTTTTCCACATTGTAGTTGCCCTCAAAACTTGTCCTGTCCACTTTGCCGTCCAGAGCATTGAATCGTGGGGAGAAAGAGCTGCTAAATGAGAAAAACAAAGTAATCAAAACCACCATGAAGAAATCTCAGCCCTTCTTTGACACCAGACAGTATTTATCACTACATACTACACAGCTATAACAAAACAGACTCACCCCATATACCTCTACCAAAATGTCTCACGGGAAGCATTAAAACGTGCTGAATATTTTGGATTGCCCTGATTAGGAGGTCTAAGCTGTTAGGTGGCATTATGGCACGTCCTTGCTGCCTCCACAATGCTCCAAAATGTCAGGAGACATCTGAAGAGACTACACTTTTACCATTTGAGACAAACATTGATGTGAATAGGCTAGAGCAGCAAATGAGACAGACGTTCTTTTAGGAGAAGCAATTTAATCAGAATCGATAGCCTAGTGATATTTTAATGCACTTTTTAAACCAATAACTTCCGCTGATCAACAAATCAAACAAATGACAGACAGTACTAATTTAATCAATAGATTCTTAATGCATGTTACAGACAGACAGACAGACCCCCTCTGTTTCTTACCCAATATCCGGGTCTGCCCATGCTGGTTTCTTTGTTAGTGCGGGGTCAGTGTGGTTAACTGGGCTGTATTCGGGCCAGCCCTGACTCCAGGACACCTTGTCATCAGGCACCGAGAAGCGCTTGATTTTTGACCCCGGGTACTGGGGGCACCTGGACTTAATGTGGGGTGGCACTGTGGATGGCATTGTTCGGGCACTGGTCGTGTAGAGGTGACAGGCAGCAGGAGCGACAAACTGACTGAAGGGTTGAGCTGGTAGACAGGAGATCGCAGGCCTGCAGGAGAGGAATATGAGAAAGACAGAGGGAGAGAAAGAATTAAATTCAGTAAAGGCATCGTGGGCACTCCACACACCCTCCTCGCTCACCATCCCAATAGTGGAATAACCTTTTCACTAAAGTGATAACAGCAGAGTCAACACCTATTTTCGGCCATGAACAGAAAATTCAACCCCCTATCCCCTTGTCTTTAAGTCAGGGTTCTTGTTCCTTGTATGGGGCAGTAAATTCTCTCTCCTTCGCTATTACACTTCCTATTTCTTCATCTACTTCTGTGTGCACTTCTGTCATATACACATTACTGTCAAGGTACAAGGACACTTATTCTACATTACTATTAACTCCTTGTAGCACTCGTGATCTACTATGAGCTTAATTACTTCTGCTGCACGCTGTGTAAGTCACTCTGGATTGCATCGTTAGCTGACAGCCGAAACTTTAAAGTAAAATGTAAAATATAATATTCATGTATGCAAAGACAAGTATAACGTACCTGATCCCGACTTTGCAGACGGTACAAGGCAGCCCGAGGAGTGTGAGAGCCAGACGAATCCGTCCAATCCAGGTTCGCCCAAGACCGAGCTGTACCATTCCCTTGAGGTGTAAAATAAATCAATCTGGTGCAACAACCACAACATGCAGCAAGTAACCAGGAAGTGCGGAACGGCTCTGCTTACGTCACTACAAGGGTGTGTTCCAGTCGCCCGTTTCTATAGTGATGCAGTGTTTTAGCAGCGATAGTTGAGGAATCTCTTGCATTTTGACAAATATATATGTTTTTCTTGAATATTTGTTTTATTGCTAATCGATCGTTAGAGAAAATGCGTGGAGCTGTTTAAGATTTTTTTTAGCTTGTGTACAGTTGGAGATCGGTGCACCTGCATCTGTGTCTGCCATATGCAGCTTAAAGTACAAAAACACAAATGCAAAGTATATCGCCCTTTAAAAGATAAAATATTAATCTTAAAATGTATCAAGTACACACATAAGCCCTGTTCTGGGAACACTTCCCTGATCGGTGGCAGTAAGAGAAGAGAGCCATTTACAGTGCAGCACTGTAGAAGCAGTTAACCACAAAGAAATCAAAATGAAAAGGATAAAATGTTATACCCAAAGGCCATCTCATAATCATGGAAGTATTATATTATCATAACTGGTAGCATGCAACAGATTTCGGCACGCCCACTCAAGGGTGCTGCATGTTTATTTTATTGGTTGCGCGCGTTTTGGTGTAATAGTGAAGCTGGATAGGCGGTGCTTCTCGTTTGAACTGTACTCAGTTGATGCGACTCCGCCCATTCAAGTCAGCCCGCTTTACAAAAGTAACGCACCTGTATTACCGTAGTTTGGCACTTGGCACGCGCATTTACGCTCCGTGCTGAGCCCAAATCCGCGCTCTCGCACGAAATCCATTTACACTCTAGTTGTAGAGAGGGCCCTGATTGAGTCTCTGTCGTCCGTCAATCAAACAATCCATTCAGTTAAACGGCTGAACAAACCTTAAATCGTCCTGAAAGCAACAACGGGTTACTCTATAAAAGATATAGGCACAACGCGAATCATTTGGAGACCGAAGCATGGCGGATTCGAGCAGCACTGCAGCGGTCGGAGCCACAGGCTCGAATAGTGGTGCTGCCGGGGTTACTGGCACTGTTGCGCATGATGGAGCAACTGGAGCTGCGGGATCCAAGACTGGGTGCGAGTCCGTCAAGGGGCAGATTTTTGATGTCGGCCCCCGCTACACCAACCTCTCTTATATCGGAGAAGGGGCTTATGGAATGGTTTGGTAAGTTTATTCTCTCCGTCGTCTCTATTAGGCTACCTCGGTATCTAAACCAAGATAGCTAGCTAAGCTGTTTGTTAGCAAATATTGGTTAGCTAGCTAACCTTAGCTGTTGTATCCAGCATGCAAAGGCATGACAGTGTAAGTGAAAGCACGATGTTTGCATCAAATCGAACTACCTAACCGGCCACATAACAATCAGACAGGTCAGTTGATTTTGTGGCTAGCAGGTTAGTATGTGTTAGCTGTTGCTAGCTACAGGCGTGGCTAGGGGCTTGTGAGAACATACAGGAAACTAGAACGGGAGTGACTGCGCAGGACATAGTTTGTTATCTGGCGAGAAATCTCGTACAGATTGCTTTTGACCGCTAAATGCAACTTACTATTTGTTTTAGCTATTTTCCATGCCAGGCGTTAGACTCCTAAACAGATGTATCTGAACTTTGCTGACCTCTAATAATTATGCCTGCAGCAAATAGTGCTGCACAGGATGTAAGTGGGAATTATCAGCTGTGGCAAGGCCTTTCCTCTTGTTATCGCTGTATATGATCTAGAGCTTTGTGAAGACATGTTGGGCAACCCTGTTGCACTTGATATCACTGTCAAGTCATTACCATTTAGGCTGAACTGAGTTCACGATAAGATGTGACAGTTTCGTATTTCAAGGTAAAGTGAATGGCACGGATGATTACCAGGCCCTCACGTTGTAACAGGACTTATATTTTCTCATAAAAAGCTGTGTTGAATATTGTCTTTTCTCATTAGTGTAAAGAGCAGTGGTATTGCATTATGTTATGGTTTTGTGGTGAAACTGTGACAGCATTTGGTCATTGTAAACAATGTCAACATTAATTGGTTCATACGGTTAAAGAAAATTAATTTGGTTTCATATTGTGAATCACATTTAACTCAATTTGAGTGTTTCCATTAAAAAATCAAATTGTAAACAAGGTGTTGATCCTGCACAGTCTTTAGATTCAGTATCTTATATGCATGCAAACTACCTTACCCAGTCTGTGTAGACTGTTGACCAGTATGTGTTGTGCAATATGAGGATACTGTTTTACCACTACACAAGATGTGATGTAACCAGCCCTTGTGCTGTTGAGGGTGAGAGCCTGTATAGAAACTTGGCTCAGATGTGAGAGAAAAAGGGCTGGGTGAGAGTTGGTATCTCTGGAGTTATCAAGGTCCCATCACAGATTTTCCATTGAATTAGGCCACCTGATCCACGTCTGTGTTCAATACTGTCTAGTGCCCATCTGTTCTACTCCCAAACCGCACTAACATCTACAGTTATGCTCACGTCTAGTTTGCAGCACTTCACAGCAAAAAGACAAAGTTTCTGTGAATCTTTTTGATTCTTTTTGAATCTTTATGTGATTCTTGGTAATGGATTTTCAGGGAAAGTTAGACTTTTTTCAGCCTGGTATCAGACTGGTTTCTGATATCATTATCAGTGTACGCCTAGTGCGGTATGTAACTCGAGCCCTTTTTTTCTGCTCTTTTCCACTCCCACCTTATCCAGCTCTGCCCTGGACAACATGACCAACCAGCGCGTAGCCATCAAGAAAATCAGCCCTTTTGAGCACCAGACGTACTGCCAGCGCACACTGAGGGAAATCAAGATCCTGCTGCGCTTCCACCATGAGAACATCATTGGCATCAACGACATCCTCAGGGCACGGCGCATTGAGTGCATGAGGGACGTGTATCCTTTTGCTCTTCATAGAGAGTGCCTGACCCCATGTGTCTGTGTGTAGTTTAATTGTGCATTGGTAGCAGCCGCATTGCGTTTAAGTGAAAAGCATTTGTGCATCAGAATTTGTTTTTTTGCCTGTGTGTCACTTTTACCCTGTGTGATCACTGGGGAGAATAATCACAATTTGCAGTCTGTAAATTGGGATTACTTTTTGTTTTAATTGTGTAGTCTACAACTTTTGGAGCCAGAGTCATCCAAAACTAAGTGAAAGTACTTCAGTTGCCTTTTCCAGAAGATCACAAATGCAAGCAGATACTCAGAACTGTGTAGTTTAAATTTTTGGTACTAACCCTCCCAACTGTGTGTCCATATGACCACAGCTGAACCCTAACCACAGTGCTTATGTAACACTTTCTAAAATTATTCGTTCGACAAGTCTTACTGCTCATGATTCTTATTGTCTGCTCTTACCGTTCGGCCACATCATTCAGACCAGCCCAGTGCCTTTCTGACATAGCCCGAGCGACACCAGTGTCTAGTCTTGGCAGAGCAGCCAGTAGTGGATTCAGATTGCTGGCCTGTTAGTGAGCTGCCCTGACCGAATGCTGCCCAGAGCCAGTGAAAAGCTGCTTTGTCCAAAGAAATGCAGTTTTGGGGAGGAAATGTCATGTGTTATACCCTTGTAGTTGCTGTGTCTGGATTTCTTTGTTTGATCTGCTGATTAGCCCCACTTTACTGTATTGTGTTTTAGCTGCTCGGGTGTGATCAAATCCAAGTAGACACTGCCAGGGTTAAGAGTTTCACTGGCTCGACTGGCAGAGCATGGCACAAACACTGCCCCGATAGGGAGTGTGATTCCCCACTGGGGCAACCCATACGGTAAATGTACGCACTCATCGTGCTGCAAGTGCCGGCCAAATGGCATTTTTGTGTTATTGCAGCGGGCAGAAGAAGCTCCGCCCGCCTGTTATTGATGTGATCAGAGCAGAGACATGAGATGAAGGGAATCAACGGAAATTATTGTGGGTCTTGGGAGCTTTGCTGTAGTGTGTCAGGGTTCGTGATACAAAACCAGTCAATGAACGTTCATAAATCCTTGCATCTGTTTGTATGTGTGTGATCCAACATGTTTTGGGCTGATGACTAAAAGAACGACCAGTCACACCCATGACGATTATTGGTTTATGATTTGAGAAGCAAAATTACTGCACTTGTCGCACTTATGTCGCACCGTGTTGACTATTTTTAACTAAAGTCGACATTCTAAATGAAATCTTTTAATAGTGCAGATTTGCCAATGTTCCGTGATTATAAATGGTAGAAACCTGTGTCAAGGTATCATGCTGTATACAGTTAATTGTGCAGCCTGCTTCCTGGTCATGAATATGAGCAGACCAGGGAGACTCATTATAATACCAGGCCCAGGTCACTTTCCACCTGGTGTCCTGCAGTCTGAGGGTCAGCATCAGTGGGTCGACTAAGCCGCCCCCTCAGTTGTTCTCCTTGACCGGCGCTTCCCTGCTGGGCCCTTGCAGCTACATTGTGCAGACTCTGATGGAGACAGACCTGTACAAGCTGCTGAAGACCCAGAAGCTGAGCAACGACCACATCTGCTATTTCCTCTACCAGATCCTGCGAGGCCTCAAGTACATCCACTCAGCCAACGTGTTGCACCGTGACCTCAAACCCTCCAACCTGCTCATCAACACCACCTGCGACCTCAAGGTCAGCCCTGCCCCCAGACACACACACACACACACACACACACACACCAACATCACAATGGCAAATTCCAGAATCCAGATTTAGCTCCTCATCTGTTGTGACACAGTAACAGGATTTTTCCCACAGCAGGGGCAAATGGTTTTTCCCTGTTAAGTTAATTTTTTTTGTTATTATTTTGTTGAAAACTTTTGAAGTATCAAATATCCATGCTGTCTGTATGAACCTGTCCTGTATGTGCAGTATGTCCATCATGCACACTATATATGAATACGATTTATTTTTATTATAGTGTTTAACTTTATTTGACAGTTTTTCTGACAGATTACTTCAGGGATTCTCAACCTGGAGGTCACAAATCCCACCCGTTCTAAGATTATTTCTGCCACCACAGATGTGGAAAAACAATTTTCATCATACATTCTAGCATTTTTATAAAGTATATTACCCAAAATTGTATTTTTGCATTATATGGTTACGTCAAATAATGAATATGTGTAGTGTCTAAGCTTATTCCATCCAACTGATGCGGCAAATTATCCCAAAAGGGGAAAATAAAAATCACACTTTGGTATTGAATGGTCAACATTTATGATTTCATGTTTGCAGGGGGTAACAAGTAGGCATTATGTCAGTTTGCCTAAAATGTTGAACCACTGCATTACAGGAGTATATTTATCACAGATAGTTCATTAAAGTGAAGCATGAATTTCCAACAGGGAAAGCCCAGAACATACATATAAAATGGAAAGAACCATCAGTTTATGTTAAATGGGGCCCAAGTGGCAAGTTAAAGTTATATCAGTTTGTTTACAACATTAAAAAAGAATCCCAGGAATGTTGTATATGGGTGATGGACTGACCCCAAGCCCTTCTCTGCATGGAAAGCCCTGCAGAGGAAGCCAAGTTGTTAGTCCTTAAATAATACAAGCTTTCAGTCCTTAAATTTGCTATTCCTGTGCCCTAAGACAGTGTTTGCACAAGCCATCAATCAGTACTGTCTGCCGTAAGTGGGAATAAGCACACAGTTTGAACTGCCACCTAATTTGTGATGTCACAACCTTGTAAAGCTTCATTTTAGAGTCAGCTGACAGAAAACAAAATCAGTATTACTCATGATGATTTTGTAGCAAAGTTACTTTTTCGTAGTGCAGAGATTTGGGTATCAAAGCTCGCACAACTTTGTGTGAACTCCTGATGTTGAAGTTCAAGTTTATTTATAGCCCTTATGTATGGGTTATTTATAGGCCTTAATCACTGTTTACACCAATGTGCGATGTCATCACAGATTAGTCTCAGTCCTCTGGTTTCTGACTTAGGGATGGACTTGTTCACATACAAGTACTGATTAGTCTTTTTTTTACATTTTTTTTTCATGTCAGCAGTTATTTTCTCTCCTTAAAGGAAAAAAATGCACCATAAAACAGTAACTGCTCAAAAAAACAGCTACAGCTGATGTGCCTTGCATTCCTGGGTGCATGTTGTTTGGTGGTGTATTTTTCTTCCTGTAGCTAAGTGGCCAAACTGAGACAAGGTCATGCCGAGATATTTCCGGTACAGCTGCAATGGACTTTAATCGGAGAAAGATTTTCCACCATCTAAACATCAGCAGTAAACATCAGGTTTTGGTTGCAGCCCCTCAGGTATCGTTTTCTCCACTGTCAGAAACATCCAGAGTCCATAATCCAATACTTCCACTGGATGTGTTGTATGTCACTTTTTACAGACTTACAGTGACAACTAGCGGCACTGCTAGTCCATGTGAAGTTAGCTAGATATTGAATATTAGATATTCAGTGATATTACTTTATCCACCTTTTAATAACTTGTAAAAGCACAAGTATGAATCTGGGTGATTACCTGAAGAGGGACAACAGTCAACATGCCACCTGTATTAATGAAAATACATACACAAGATATCCAGTATTAAGTGAACAAAACATCAGTTGCGTATGACTGAGCTAAATTATACACGTCCATTTTCTCTTGGTTGTCTGAAGTCACTCTGGGAAATACAGGAAAATAAAAGCAACAAAAAAAAAAAACAATACAAAACAAAAAAATAAAAATGGATGACCAAAAGGATACGGGAACAGTATTGTCCAGCTCAAGTCTCATTTAAGCCATTAGTGAACCAGGGCTGACCTATAAATTTGTCTTCTGATTTTGTTGATAGGATGATTAGTCAGTTGTAGCATGAGGGAAAAAACAGCAGGGCTTTCAATGCCAGGTTTTTATTGGAGGGCTTTTGGGCCGAAATGTACCTTTAACAAACTGGATGATTCTTTGCCACGTCGCCCAGGTTCAGACCACACTTGTGAATTCTTGGCAGCCAAGCATCAGTCCTTGGATTAGTAAATCATGTGTGCAGGGTAAAGAACAGAGGCAACATGTGCAATGGCTTTCTTATACATTCCACCCCAGAAAAAAAGTTTTCTTTACATAAATCCAAATTAAATCCCCTGCACAAGTTGGAGAGGATCAGTTAGATTGTGGAAAAACAACATACTGTACAACTAATAATGTACAAGAGTATTAATCTATTGTACATAATTTATTTATAATAATTTTGAATAATTAAATAGCTTTGTATTTGTGTAGAACTTTTTCTAAAGCCAAGTTATAAAGTGCTGTATCAGTCAAATTAAAGCAAACATGCAGGAAGTTTCCTGTTCATGCCTCATATGCTCAGACCACAGAACCATGGGCCATCAAACACCATATCAGGAGCGTAATGTCTCTAGCATGTGATACTGATGAATTATTAAGTAGAACAGATGCACATTAAAGGGCATGCTTTTTGTCGTCCTGTGTAACAAAAAAAGTATTTATGGCAACAGGAGAAGTCCTTTTTACAACACTTTTTACAGAGTAGCGCACAAATTAAATTGGAACTAATGGACTTGCAGAGCCATCTGAGAGTACAAACCCTTGCCTTATTACAGTCTGACACACCACCATGAGTCGGGAAATGGACATCCTTGACTTCCTTTTGTGTCGTTGCAGATCTGTGACTTCGGCCTGGCGCGGATAGCCGACCCCGAGCACGACCACACAGGGTTCTTGACTGAATATGTGGCCACACGTTGGTACAGGGCCCCAGAAATCATGCTCAACTCAAAGGTAGGTTGTGAGTGCAGGTGTGTAATGATGGGGGTTCGGGTATCTGACTGGATATAATTTTAGTCTGTTAACTGTGTATGTGTGTGTGTGTCTCAGGGCTACTCCAAGTCGATTGATATCTGGTCAGTGGGCTGCATCCTGGCTGAGATGTTGTCCAACAGGCCCATCTTCCCTGGGAAACACTACTTGGACCAGCTCAACCACATACTGGGTGAGACACAGAGATTTGACCCCATCCACCCCTCTGGCACGCTCTGATCACGGCCTGCTAGACCGAAAGCCTGCCATCAAACGTGCCCTACACTGCCTGCCGGAGACTCTTTTTCGCCTTTGTGCGTTCTGTCACTCGGGCACCTTGGCAGAGAGACTGTAGCTCAGCGAGCGGTAAATTCCTCACAGCATTTTACAACTCGTCTCCAAAAACTAATCAGGACTTGTTTGAATTATCTTGTTCATGTTCATGACAAAATAAAGCGCGTTCAAATCTACAAGAGCAGCAGAGTCAAGCAGCATGAGACACGATGCAGCAGAGCAGGGGGAGAGGAACAAATGTTTTTGATGGCGCTCATGCGAGTTTTCCACAGGCCCTGTGTGATATCTTATTGGAGGAGAGATATAGCAGTGTTTCCCAGATATGTGGCCAATTAGAAAATTAGATAAGAAGTAGGGACACCTCACACAGAGAAACAAAGTTTATTTCTGCCCCCTTGAATGTCTTAAAGCTAACTTGCTGCCAGGAAAGAATTCATTTTCATTGTCAAAACAGCCTGTTTTTATCAGCAACTTTTCCTCTTAAGCGTAGAGAGGATCACAGGCTGCCTCAACTGGCAGTCTACCTAGTTGGCGATGCTGCTATATTGCATCACTGGAGAGTTAATGGGCAAGGTGAGAACAGGCTAGCACTTGTGTGTTGGGTGTTAACACTAGCGGCTGTGAGTTTATTGGCTGGTAACATTCATAAGGCGCAATAAATGCGTGAGGGTAATTCTGACGACAACATAATTTTTATCAGATAAATTAACAGAGTTTTTATTGCTCAGAGTCAAGAGAGCAATGAGGAAAATAAAGCAAAGGCCAGATTAGGCCCAGTGGCCCCAGTTGAAAAGCCCTACTGAAAGCTCTCTGGATTTCGAGGCCATTGCATTGTATTTTCTCCCTTTCGCAGGCATCCTGGGCTCTCCATCTCAAGAAGACCTGAACTGCATCATCAACATGAAAGCCCGGAACTACCTGCAGTCCCTGCCTGACAAACCCAAGATCCCCTGGGACAAGCTCTTCCCCAAAGCTGACTCAAAGGGTACGAGGACACGCATTCCTCATTTGCAGAAGCGGAATGCATATTCTGCCGGTGTATTGCAAGCAACATTTAATTCACTGCCTCCTTTCTTGTGCAGTATACCCCTGATGACTTGAAATTGTATCGGTCCTTGTGGGGGAGAATGAATTAATTGCAGCAGTAAAAAGCAGGATTCAGATATCAGTGCGATAATGGAAAGTACTGAGGACCGTTCAAAGCGTGCCTGTCGGAAGCGGCTGATTGCATTGGCCTGCCGTATGGTCGCTTGCAGCTTTCTTGAGAGCCGCTCATCCAAACAACTTCACACTTGACAAATCTTTTTCCGGGCTGCAGTGCAGTCGGTCTCGTTTGATACCGCTGGAGTTCACTGCTCCGCTCTGATAGCATTCATCTGTGGATGATGCCGTAGGAACTTCACGTTCGTCCTGCAAAGGTACATCACAAAATTCTCGCAACCATCGCCTTTTTTTTTTGAAGGTGAACTGCAAAATTCTTGCCCGGGTGTTGCACTGCCTTCGCAGTTGAGTTGTGCCCTTTTTGTTCTGTCAGTCACAACGATAGCTAACAATTAGAAAATCGATTTTTGCAGCTTTATCGAGAACGGCTCATCCAAACATCCTTCACACTCAACGCTGAACTTCCTTGCGGTCTCAGCAATACATCCGCCATGCATGAAGTCAATGGGATGAACGGTTGTCAAAAATCAAAGACTGTCTAGATGAAGGATAAAATATACTGAATAATATATAATAATATATTATGCACCTTTAAATCGGAAGATTTAATTGTTGTTATTCAGATGGTGAATTTGTCATTTCCAGCAGCCAGTATGAAGCCTTTCCTTTGCTCTGAAGTTAGTTCTGTATATGTGGTCGTACAGCACTTGTGAAGTGCAACAAGAGGCTGCAGCTGCAGCAAAATGAGTGGGTGCACTTGTTAAAGGGTGCCCCCCCACTCATTCAACGGATGGAGCTTTCTGTAATTATCTACATATAAATGTGCATCTATTGAGTGAGAGCAGGGACCGTGGTGTCAAGCTGTCGCTGTCACACACTGTGAACTGGTCCAGCTGCTAGACCAAAGATAAAGTACCATTAAATTAAATAGGGCCTGCACGCTATTTAACGCTCTTGTCCTTTAATTTTTATTACCGCCAATGTTATGCTTTAATCCACCTTGCTCAGAATTTTACAAACAAAAAATCAACCCAAGGAAGCAGTTGGTTTTACAGTGAACAAAATAATTTTACTTTGCCTTGTAACTTGAAGTACGTTGTGCCGTTCAGTTTGCCAGAAACTCTCTGACTAACTCTGAGGTGGCGCTGAGTCTGACGATTTGTCAGGAAGAGGACAAGAGCGGGAAGAGAGATGCAAATAGAAAGAGTAAGACCAGTTGGCCAATCAGCTGGCCAAGGCGGTGTCTTTGTTGGCTCCAGGTCATCCAGGGCATTGTATTGTCAAACCCCCGCAGCCCCCCTAATGACGCGGCTTTCAGTGTTTAATAAATACTCTTTGATAGTGAAACAAAAGGTGTATTGTAATAATACAAGTTAATTTTTTTTCTAAATCTTGAACTCTTTCCAGTAGAAGGGTTTGGGGCTTTGCTTAAGCAAGAAAAGCTGTGTAGAGATCACTGCAGATCCTAATGACTTAACTGACTGAAGCTCTTGATTCATTTATCAGCTCTGGACCTGCTGGGCCGCATGTTGACCTTTAACCCCATCAAGCGCATTAGCGTCGAGGAGGCACTGGCTCACCCTTACCTGGAGCAGTACTATGATCCCACAGATGAGGTACACACACACACACACGCAACTTAAACCTTCTATATTTTTTGTTAAAGTTATGGTATAGGATTTTTAGCAGCTTATTTTTGATGATTTCTAATCAAGTCCTTTCATACAGGCTTAAAGCTTATTTTATTAATGCTGCAGCTCATAGAAGTCAATTGAAAAACTTTTATAATAATTATATCAGGAAGTGGAGGTGGACAAATGTCCATTTCCAGGTATTGAGCAATTTTCGCTGCTGTGTTGAATAGAAACTAATGACTACCTTTATTTGCATTAATTAGCTCTGAGAACTTGGGGTTGTCAGAGGTTACATCACTGGTAGTGTTTTTTTGAACTACCACACATTTCCATACATTTCTAATCATGATCAGAATCAGAATACTTTATTGATCCCTTTAGGGAAGTTGAGTCAGCTGCAGTTGCTCCCATTGTAGAACAATATAAATAGTAAGGTAGTAAGTTAGGGAATGTAAAATGCTACAATGTGTATCAACCATAATAAATAAGTATGCATTATGTAAATATGTAAAATGTGTACATTATGTTACATATGTGATAAAATAATATATAATAATTTCCTCCCATTTTCCATTTTTTAAAATTTGAATGCAAGTTGCTACATGAAACCACATTTCATGACTTTATGAAAACGCTACTTCCAAAACACAAGCTGCTGCTGCTGCTGCTGCTGATTTGCAGGTGGCCAAGACTTCCAATTTTAAAACAAGGGAATAGTGGGAGTAAATAGCAGTATTTCAGAAACCTCAGTTGCAGGTTCTTGAACAGATTGTGTGTGTGTTTGTGTGTGTGTGTGTGTGTGTGTGTGTGTGTGTGTGTGTGTGGGC
>OMKZ01018320.1:0-24335 GCA_900302535.1 Neoniphon sammara | reverse complement strand
ATTTGAAACAGTGAGATTTCCAGGTCGTTCATTCATGCCTCGGTCCCCGCTGAGCGCGCTGCTCAGAGAGAGTGAGGGAAGCCTGGTAAAGGATCGCCCTCAAGGGAGAGAGGGGGGCAAGTGTGTGTGTGTTTGTGTGTGTGTATGTGTGTATGGGGGATGGTTTGGGGGAGATATTGCTGCACACACCGGTGGAGGGGGAAAAGGAGAGGAGACATATGGTTTGTGAAAGAACACTGCAAAATAAATGGCCTCGATGTGCAGCACGTTCGCTTCACGTGTGGCAGGTTCACGGTCCGTCTGCCTCTTGAGCTCGAGTGAGGATCACACATATGGTGTGCTGCTGCGCTCTCTGACATCACCATGGGTGTAGCTCCGAGAAAATTTCAGCTGTTTACAAAGCAGTAGGTTACATTCAGTTATCTTGCTTAGTTCACTAAAAAACTTTGCCAATTACCCAGAAACTTATGAACAGATCCTGAGACTTTATGGATGGTATAAATGTATTGCTGGTCCCATCAGTGGGTTCACCCTTACAAACGCGTGCTGAGCAACCAAGCTTTTTTCAAACCCACAGAACTTTATTTTAAATTCTAGTGGAGATCCCGAGATTTCCAAAGATACCAAATATGTCCTGCTGAATTACAGGGAAATGTAAATAAAATGATGCACAAGACATCCAGATATTTTCTAGTCGATGTAATGGTGCAGCCATAAAACAATGGCATCTTGGGTTTGAATATTTGACTCAATAGAAATGTGACCTTCAGTGAAGTGTTGCAACCAGCAGGTACAGAATATGTAGGTGACATTGTTATAAAATGTGGAAAAAAATGTTTTTTCTAACTTGAAGCTTCTTAAGGGGGAATTTTAGGGAAAGCCCGAATTCAAGGGGTTAAATGTGACTCATTTGATGAATGAATTCACCGTCTGGGTGTAAATGTGCTCCAACAGATTTTGTCCGTGCACAGAAATTCACATGCCCTGTCACTTCTTCCCTCACAAACAGCATCAGCACGCTGATATTTCACAAGGAACCTCTTAGGTTGATTTGTGATGCTGCACACATTGTTAACATAATTACAAATTGAATACATTCAGAGCATGTGCAGGAACACCTGGGTGGCCATTCAAGTAAAGGAGAAAAGAGCTAGTTGGCAAAGCGTCAGTTCTATAAATACACTCATCTAGCTGTAATACATGATCGGGCACAAGTGGGGAATGCAGACTTGAATCTCTCCACGGTACACAAAGTCGTGCTTTTCTAATGAACTGGGTCTGGCCAGGAAGAGGGGAAAGGAACCTGTTATGGTCCAAACCACCCATCAAGCAGCCTGTAATGAATGCAGCGCTGCCTTGGCCGCTGTGGACAAACTCTCCGGGAGGAATGGACTCCGAAACAATTTCAGTAACATTCAGCAACATTCTGCTCTGCCCCGTCCAATTTGAGCAACAGAAATGACCTTAGGGAAGCTTCCATTACTGCTGTGCAGCGGGGAACAAATGCTAATGTCCACAGTCAGCTCAATTAGGCCTACATGGCGTGAAGCAGACATTTAGCAAAGGCCAGAGCATCTCGTGGTGTAAATAAATAGCAAAAATGAGCTTGCATGACTTTTCACTGAGACTCGGCATGTGTTTCTTTCATTGTCTTGATTGCTTACAGAGACGGTTGGCTCCTGCTTGCTGCTGAGCCTTAGAGCGAAGTCATAGCTGGTAGTGCTGCTTGGAATATTCCACTATCTGTGCAGTGGGAAAGCAAGAGGGATTGCTAAAGGTATTGAATAATAGAAAGATAGATGGACAGAGAGCTGGGAGAGCAAGGATAGAAGAGTAGGGGAACAGAGAAAGGATCTATGGATCCACCATGGGAAGACTCCGGTAATTGTTGGAGTTTATTATCTAGCCAAAGGAAATTGTACCCTTTGCCACCCACAAGCACTCAATGGTAACTATCAAGTTAAACTGCCAAAGTGAGACATTGCGACAAAGCCTCCTTTTAGAGATGAAGGATGACAGTGAGATGGGGACGGGGTGGGGGTTAAAGCTCGTCCCCTGGGAGTAGGAGGGGCAGTGTCACCGTTTGGAGCTGTTGAAAGGAGCACAATGAAAGCCAGTATCAGGTTTGCCTGTTTGACAAATGGATCTCCTGCTGTGATCGTGGCGAGTGCAAGAGCCCTTATCTGTTAACAACAACAGAGGATGTTGATAAATATGGCCTTAGCGTCTATTAAAGCAAGTGTACAAACACTTCACAGGCAAGCGTGGAGGCAAGTTTTCTCACAGTGTATGAAATTTTAGGGGATGGAATGAATCTTCACTCAATATCTCATGGCGTTCAAAGTATATAATAATATAGTAATAATGTGATATAGCATATAGTAATATGGTATAAAATATATTATAAAAATGTGGTATAATGTATGAATAATAATAAGATCGTAATAGTACAATAATGATATAGGATACATATAGTAATAATGGTAACTGTAATAATATATATAGTAGTACTAGTATATAATAATAGTAATAGGTTATAAGTAATAGTAGATACAGTAGATAATAGTAATATTAATAGTAATGAGATGCATATAAAAGGATGCAATATAAGCACAATAAGGTATATGTATATAGGTATAGGTATCTATGATGTAGGTGCATAAATATGGGATAAATACCAAGAGTAACTACAAAATGTAACTACTCCTTCTCAAAAAGGCTTTCATATATTATTTTTAAAGACACCCCTGTAAACTTCAAGGTGTAGAAGTGTTGATTGAGCAGCAAAACAGCGGTGGCTGCAACACACGCAGAAAAATTTGTCATTAGTCATGACTTCTGGGGGGCCACGACCAAATAAACACAGGCTGTGTTTGTTTACAGTCAGCCACACTCAGCGTCCCAAACACACTGTTGAAACAAAACAAAATGGACACACAAGCTGTCACCACCCCTTGCAAACAAGTGAATAATAAAAACCACCCATATCACTGTCTAAAATTCCTTCATTTGCATTTGACTTTAGGAGGGACTGTGGAGACCAGCACAGAGGGCCTCAAGATGTGTTTGCTTCGGTTTTTATAAAAAAAAAAAAAAAAAAAAAAAAGCTTATACAAGCTCCAGAGAGTAATTCAAGGAGGTCAGCAGCAACAAACTGTCTCTGAGAATGACTGCAGGACAGCCTCTTGCCACACACACGCTCACACACACTCACACATGTACACCTTCTTACCAAATACATAACCTGTCCTGACACACAGTATCTGGCCACGCAGGAGGTATAGCACTTACCTTTGTATAAAAAAGAGCCTTTGAACTGTCCTCGATTTACTCTCACCAGTAAAACCACACACCAATCTTCGATCCTGGCCCTGTAAATCAGAGTGAACACTGATCAAAGAGGGGCTGTGAATCTTACATGGCACATGCTGCATTCCTCACTAAACACATTCACATGCTACTCTCAAAAGCATAGCACTTGTTTGTTGACCTCTTATCCACTTGAGGCACTGGGCTTTTCATTTTATTTGAGGCTGAATTCATTTGACCATTCTCATGAGCAGTGATGTCCAACCACCATGAAGCTCGTTCTCGACACACCAGCGAACACTGGTCGCAGCCTGACAGGATTTGGAACGCAGCATTTTTTATTTTTTTTTTTTTTTTTGCTGACTTATTTTTTAGCGATCGCTTATCAACAAAGCAATTTTCAGTATGACAGACAAAGCAGTCGGCCAAATAATTTGCATTACAGAAGCTGAATGCTGTCACATTTCTCAGTTACATACTAGCGTTTTTGACATTTGGGTCTTATGTCATTCTCTCCATTATAAGAGCAAATTAATCACACCATTGTTTGCCACCAGTTTCAATTATAGGGATATTTTATGGTCATTGCTTTTCACTGATTTATCATCGCCACAGGCTTCACAGCTGTCATGGTGGCCTATTTTCCCCTTTCCTCAGCTGTTGCACTTAGGCACAGTCTAGCTCACTTTTGAGAAGAAGTGTCAGCTTAGAGCAGTGGTTCTCAAAGTGGAGGTTGGGATCGGGGGTCATGAGGTAATTTATGGGATAGGACAAAAAATATTGATTAGTTTTAAGTCTGCAGCCCTCCCTTAAAAATTAATGAAATAACCCAAAAAGGGAAAATCATTCTTTAGTTGAACTGTTCACCACTCTGTATGCAGTCTTGCAAGCAGGCACTAGTTTTGTTTTACGGGGTCAAGAGGCAAAAAAGCTAAGAACCACTGCTTTAGAGGGTAGCATAGCAATTACATTTCATAGGTTTCAAAGTGTTTTATGCTCAAACTATGGTCAAGCTTCTCTTAATGTTACAAGGAATTATTTTACATCCATGGTTGTTAGCTCAAACAAGACTTGATCAAAAACTGTGTTATGCTTTCTTGCACAGTGAAACAGAAACCCTACTGGTCATGCATAAACACATGGTATGTTTGGCATGTAAATTAACCATGATTGCTAACGAACTAACATATCATGTTATCATGTTCATCAGGAAAGTCTTCAGTTCTCATGTTAGCTTTGCTGTAGCTAAAGCAAGTCAAACTGGAAAATATTTTCTGGTCTGTTATTTATATCAGTGTCCACATCGGATTGATTGGCCAAGTTTTTCTTTCATTATTACCCACTCTTTCATTTGGCCTCAGTCGCCTTGCTCTTTCCTGAAAAGCAAATGAGTGTGAATATTAATAAGCATCTAGTCCCCTCTGGTGTTCTCATAAATTTTTACATTCCACAATCTGGCATAAGTGAAGCTTGAGGCAGCCAAAACAGATGTTACAAATTTGAAAAAGTCATGATCACCAGACTGTGTAGGAGATCAGCTTTAGCAGGTGTAAACTGGATTATTATGATGAAAATGCTGTCACGAAGGATAGTATCAGCATAGGAACAGTCTATATTTCAACAGGTGCTGCTGGGTATCAGTCTTTTCTGGTTTTAAGTGGACTGTAATAGAGTCAGCCAATATTACTGAAAGAAGTATTTAAGACACTGAATTTATAAACAAAGTAAAAGTGCTTGAGCTACTGTATATGATAATAAACCTTGGCGATCATGTGGCTATTACAGTCTCATTTTCATTGGATTTACTGTACCTGTATGTGTAGAAGGTGGTTTGCAGATGTGAGGCCTTGGGAAATGAGAACTTGAAGAAGTTTGATGATGTGCTGTCTGATTCGTACCTTGTGCATCAAGTTACCAGATCAATCATTTGGATGGACTTCTCACCGTCCAGACAAACCTTCCATCTGAAACATTTCAAGAGACAAAATACAGACAAAATCCTTGGGCAGGTAGCCATGTATTTTTGTTTGCTTGTTTTGCAGTGTTTTTAAGTCTCCTAAGTTCCCCTGCCGTGTTGTCTAAAAGTGGGAGTTTACCATGTCTAAACTTCACAACTGGAAAACTCAAAAAATGAATAAATATGGACAAGATGGACAGAAAAAGACACTGTTAGGGCTTTGGCACATCAGCAAGTTTTCCTTTTTCACTCCATCTCAAACAGCCAGTGATGGAAAAAAATTTCTTTTTCGCTACCAAACAGTTTCCTAATACTCAACATTCCCTGCCCAGTACATACATCAAATGATATATAATTGCTCGCTATGAGATGAAAGCAGGGGCCCATGCAACAAACTGAGAACAGCCTATTGTGCTCCAGAAAGAAAGGCTCACTGTAGCTGTCATCCTTCTGTAATCAAGTGCCAGGGCATGCCACGCTTCATGCTTCAAGATAGACACGGTGAAAAACAATGAGGACGTGACTGCAGACTGCTGGAGCCGTCTTCATATGATAAATAACATCTCACATCAACCTGAATTGACTGGGAAAGGTTTGACTCTTTGGATAAATTGAACTGTTGGCGTACTAAATCAAATGACGACTTTGATGCCCGTCATTCCTGCTGAGGCTTTCTGGTCATCCATCACACAGGGCGTGACCCTGCCTCAACACTGCGTAAGCAGCTCCTCCAGAAGCTTAAGCCTTACCTTCAGTGCTTGTCTCTTCCAATGTGTTACGAGACAAAGCCAATTATACATCATCTGGGCGGGCCACGATTTGACAGAGTGCAACAAAAAGGCAAAATGGCTTGATATGATTACTTGTTTTTAAGCATCGCACAGTGCAAAAAATCCAAACACCAACATCTAGTTTTGCAGGTGATGGATATGTGGAGAAAACACTGGTGCACTTTGCACTGTGAGATGGGCGAAGAGGATCAAATGACATCCAGAAAGCTTCAAGTCCACTGGCTATGAACTGTTCACCTTGATTGATGGCATGGGAATATATTGACAGAAAATACTGATTATAGTCTATAAAGAAGTTCACAAAGAGAATATAGAGAACCTTTTTTTATCTTAAAAGTATGAGTTGTACTCTATGGAATCAGAGAGAGTAGTGCATCCATACTGCATACTCAGATGTAGCCTGCGTAACTCATATTCACAGGAGACAAGCCATGCCTTGATAATCAATCATACTTCATCTGTCATGATATGACAAACATCTTGTATATGACGCTATGCATGGTATGTCTCTGGGTTATTGTGCAGTTATTACACACATCTTGGTATTTTATTAAGGACTAATGCAACTGCTTAATAACAGCAGAGCAGAGATACTGAGAACTGACAGAAAGCAGTGGTTCAGCAGGCCAGCGTCCAGGGACTCTCTGCCAGAGTTGGCAGAGAGTCCTAATCTATTTGGATAACCTCTGATGTAAAAATGTCTCTTTTCTTGGACTGTGTGCTTGGGTATGTTGCAACAAGGCAAGTAATGGAAAATATTAACCATCAACCAAGCTACAGTAATAAAACTTAAGCTTTGCCAATTATAATGATTACTTTAATCAAAGAAAAGACCTCAGGTTTACATGTAGTGGAGCAAGATAAGCAAACAGGGAACATCCCAACTGAAGATTATATCTGACACAGTTTTGGCTGTGTCTGTGCATTTATACTGGAAAAATAATTAATTAGATTTAGTAATTTATGATATATTTGTGTGTTTTTTGGAGTGTTTGCATATCTTAAACTATGGAAACTATGGATCCTGACCCAAAGTGTGCAATGGATGTCCTGTTCTGTCCCCATCTATGAGAGTAGAAAAAGCAACAAAAGTAAGTTGGTATTTTTACTTAAGTGCTTTCAGGCACATTTTTGAAGTGCTATTTATTGAACACGTTTAAACACCAAATGTACTTCGTGGAATTTTCATTTTAGAGAGCCTTTACCCCATGACATTTCAGAGCACATATCTCTTATATACTCTCTATACGTCTCACTCTACTGCAAACATCTAACACCTGCTCTTACCACTGATTTTGAATTTACCAAAGATGTAGTGTATTAAAAATAATCTGTGCTTGGACTTTGAGTCAGCAAACAAAAGGAGAAATATTCTGACTAGTCATAACTGGACCACTGACCTCTTAAACATAACCTGCACATGTTTATGTACCAAATACTGAACACTTCCTACATTATATATGGATTCTTACAGTATTCCTGGGGACTGTTCATTGATGGCATTTACCAGCAACAGAGGGCCCATGCTGGTTAATTATTAAGCAATGGATTTACATATGTACTCCTTCTTTGCCTACGAAACAATAGTGCTGCTGTAATTTTCTCATGATAGATCCCAGGCAAGAATTAAATTCCTCAAATTTGGGTCCCAGGCTGAAAAAGTCTGGGAATGGCTGACTTAGACAGACACTGTGATAGGAGGTTGAGGTGCAGCTAACCACACATTTCCCTGTGGTTTCAGCTAACATGGTTTGACGAGGGTCTGCAAATCTGCAACATGAGACATTCACTGACATGTCTTTGTTACAGGTGATTCCACTGGTAATCCTCTGTGGTGGAGCCAATCTAATAAATTATTTATGTCAAACTTTGTTGGAGGAAATCTGTAAGGACTTGCTATTCTGCTGGCTTTGCTTAGGATTAGAATAGACATTTTTTTCTCTCTCTCTTTAAATCAGAACATACATTATGATAAAGCATGAGACAAATACAAGCCATGTTTTTCCTACTCTACATCGTCAGCATCGTCCCCACCATCATCAACATTGTAATTATCATCATCATGTAACTGAGTGTAAGCACGAGTATTACCCATTACATGCCACACAGATGAAGCAGACCACATGATGGAGCATCAAGCCAAGCAGCCTCTTTGCTTGGGAATACTTTCCTTTTCTGCTATGGTAAATATAAAAGTAAACGATACTTAGCTTTACCAACCCCAATCACATTTACCATTTACATGGTGCCAACATGGGCACAAAATTAAAGCCTTCCATTGAGTCATTAAGCGTATTTGTTTAGCTGGCGTCTTAATAGGCAGTCAACCTGTCTGTGTGAACTGCTTCATTTGTATTTTCTACTGACACGTCTTGGAAAACGTGGAGCCAGTGACAGTCACTCTCTCATTAGCAGGTTTTTGGTGGAGACTCCAGTGCCTGTGGGTGGCCTGCAGCTCAAGCAAAGTTTTTCGGTATCTAACTGTTCTTTCCATGGAGACCTGAAGTCTCCAGTCACCCTCACTGTACCCTTTCCAGTGTCTATGGAGATAACCACTCAAAGGCAGCCAATATTTCAGCGCACAGAAACCTTATCCAAACATAGGTAGGGTATAGTCATTATTTTCAATCAAAAGCACATGTGTAAAAATTATCTGCACACTTGCTGGATAGAAAACACAACCTTGTAAACTGCAGAGTAAGAGTTTGGTGCAGAATAATTATAGCAGGGTTTTGCTTTTTACTGTCAAGGAATGTGAGAAAATGATTTATCGTCTCTCTCAGCACCTTAAATTGAAGAGGTAATAAAATATCCATTAAAACTAAGTGCAAATATTTGAAAATAGCGCCTAATACTTTTCTAATAGTTCTAATTGCTGTAATAATTTCTGTTGACCTAAACAGTTGTTGTTATTATTACTATTACTAAGAAGGATTAAAAGAAGATAAATATATTAATATATGGATGTTCATTTACCAGTGTAATCGTTTCACACATTTCTGTAAGAGAAATATCAAACATCTGGTAAAAACATTCACATAAAAGGTGACTCTCACAATTTTCCATATAGTCTGTAAAATAGGTTAATGACTGAAGGAAAAATTGAACACATGTATAATAATTTCCTTTACCCAAACATAGCACTTGCAGAGAGACAACAAATTGAGTCCAGCAGCTATTTCATGACACAACTGTTGAACAACATCTTAAATTGACATTCTTCAATTGTATCAGGACAATGGAAACCATACCACTGTGTGTGTGGTCAGTTTACAATAGTACCAGATGCTTGGGCTAAAGATATTTTTTCTTACTGATCCTGATCCTGATGAGTTGAGCTTAAATTGGTACGTTGAACATTGTAATCTAAATGCATACTGCCATAAGCTTTTAGATATGCTGTGTAATGACTGGATACAGTTGACTATATTACATTTATCATATTGTATTATATATAATATACTGTTTGTATTGTTACAGCAATTGTTCGGCTTACAATAATAGTTTAAATCTAGCTCATTACACATTTCAACATTTGAACAATAGCTTCATGATAACCACATTCAACTCTTACGCCCATTTTCATCAGCTTCTATATTCATTTAACATGTATATCATTGGTGACACTCTAGCAATTCTGCCTATGAAAACTTTGGCAATTACAAAGTTCAAGTTCCCTGACAAATACATAACTTATTTTGAACATAATGAAGCCTATTGGACAAAACAATAGCAGGCCCACAAATGACACTGCATTTGATGTTCTTGCAAATTGTATGTCTCCTGTTAGCGATGATGGAAACAATGTGTCACTTTCTTGGAAGTAGTCAAAACAGGACCCAGTTAAATCATAGAATATTGTTCTAGAAAGTGAAGGCTTTGTTTACAATGTGATATGTTTGTTGTTGCCACATTCTCTGAAGTGGTGACAACAATGGTCCTGTTGAAATTTTTCAATAAAAGTTTCAAATTAATTTTACTTTACTCTTAAGTTGCACTAAAAGTCTGATTGCCTGGACCTACCCAAACACATCCTGTGCATGTTTACTGTAAGAGGAGAATCTTAAAGCATTTTGGATAAATACTTTGCATAGATCACATCTGCACTGCATTATAACATCATGTACGTACGAACACTTAAAATGCATTCGTATATAGAAAACAAATGTATTGCGTGGTGATAATTGTTTTAGGGATGCTTGAATTTTATGATTTATTGTATGAATTGTCATATTTTCCAAATTTTGATTACATTGTCAATTGATAGACTAACCCATAACAGCATGAACATTTTCACTTTTTTAGAGTCCATTCGTAATGGTACTTTAACTTCACTGTGCGAGTAATATTATAATTTTGTGTTAAGTTTCATTGTGCATGAATAATTCAATAATGCAAAAAAAAAGTATTAGTCTGATGTAGAGTTCATCATTGCTATGCTGATTATGAACTGTAGTGACTCACTGTAACAGTCAGGCTGCATTATTGACTAAATGCTGTGTCCTATTGTGCACTGTTATGTAAAGACTCAGGTTTAGCAGCCACTGCGCTGCCTTGCCTTTCTTTCTTTTCTTCATCTGACACCTTCTCTAAGCAATGCAATAAACAATATATATAATAAGTAACCAATAATACAAAATACATTCTTTTATTCATTCATCATTGTAAATACACAAACAAATCAGTGAAAAGTATTCACACAAACAATATTTAGTCGGATATATTTCTTGACACCATTTACACACCATTTACACAAACTATATTGGAAATTACTCTGTTTGCCTTTCATATATGAAATATTCTCCAATGTATCCAGTTTGTAACTTCAAAGCTAACTATGTCATTCCACTTGCCAAAATATAATGTGTTTACCATTTGAACTACATTAACCGTGAATCTATCCAACTCTGCTCATCCTACCTCTTCCTTTTACTCTCTCACCTAGATCATTTTGCTGTAACATGTAAAAGATTCATATTTTTATAATATGTACATGATATACATTGCATCTTAAATACATTTTAACTGTTTCCAAACTATTTACAATATAAGAGCTTATTGATATTTTTAAATGATTACAAAACAGGTGTACTTGGTGCTCTAAAAATAATTCAAAGCTACAGAAGACAAATGTAATATTGTATTGGCTATGTTGTGAACAACTGATTGTTTAAAAAGAAAAAGTGATATTGAGAAAATGAACAGGCTTTGCTTCACACCCAGTACAACACAGTCATGAGACAAAAGTATGCAGTCATATTTGAAAAACAAAACATAAAACAACACACAAACAAAAAACAGGACTCTGTGCCGTCAACAAACTAAACATTGAAACTGCAATGGCAATTGACAACAATGATTAATATTGATCCTTTTGCAATTCTAGTTAATATTCTCAAGCCTCTCTTCTGTGTGCTGGCTGTATAAATAGAGAGAACTGTACTTCCACTGTGTCACTGAATCCTGTTCATTTACTCCCACTGCCGTATGCAAAGATGTGATTTGAGAAGCAGAACCACAACCTCAGTTTGTTATCAGCCTAGTATCATAACCACTAACTCTGCAGCAGAGCACTGACACTAACTCAGTACGAGCAGTTTAATCCACACAACTGTACCACAACAGACTGCAGCTGCGTCTGAAAGATCCAAACAGATGTCCACTGCGGACACAATACTTCACCTCTCCTGCTATGGCTAAAGGTTGGATGAGGAGTTAACGTCCCAGATGAAACCCACTGCTCTGCTGTAACTGGTCATTCAGTCTTTGGTATAAAGTCGCAGGATGCTCACACATCAGTCAAGGTCTGTAGTGCGTACAACTACTTTATGTACAAATTATGCATTTACTTCCTAGTATGATATGGCAAATATACAGTAGGTCTGGGCATTGTTATAAATGTATTAATGCTTAAATGTTACACAACAAATACCAATAAAATGTTGAGAACATCACGTGTGCCTGTCAGAAAATCCAAAGCCATGAGGGATGAGAAATTGAAATTGGACAAAATAGATAACATTGGCAAAACTTCTAACCCAACTACAAAATGAAGGCTATGACACATGAGTGTGACTTTGACTGTGGTTTTCCCATTTTTTGAACAACTGGTGGACAAGAGATTTTATTTTTTGTTTAATGAAGCATGTACAGGAATAGTATAGCTTCTTTTTAAATAGGTTTATCTGTTTTATTGATCATACTGATAAGCTGAAGCTTCATGAGGGTTTGATCTGGAAAAGGTCCACACTTAACGCAGGGCCTGCTAACTAACTCTGAAGCTCTTCGAATACTCTGAGAGTATGAAATAAGATGAGAGAGTGGTATTTGTGAACTAACACAGCATGGACTCAATGATCTCAGAAAGCTGAGAGGTGCGTGTATGTGTGTGTGTGCATGTGTGTGTAGGTGGATGAGGGGGTGGACTGCTCACAGCAAACACATTAAAGCATTCCCAATCCCTTCGCCTCTTGAATTGCAAGCTTGAACCAGCATAGTCCATTCTGTCTCTTGTTAGTCTCTGTCTTTTACTCCTTTTTCAATGCAGCCACAAGCTATCCTTTAAAAAACTTTGCCTGGCAGATGGAGACAGAGGCCTGTATGCCGACAGCAGCTGCCTTCCCGCTTCAGATCTTCTGGCACATGTGCAGCCGGGACTTGGAGGAGGAGGTGGCGTCTTTCCACACCTTGCAGGAGAGGCCCTTGGCGCAGTCGCAGCGCTGGAAGATCTCCAGGCCGTGAGATCCCTTCTTCCTCTGTTTGGTGCACACCTCGCCCTGCCGCAGCACCGGCTTGCAGATCTTGGTCCAGAAATGACGGGCGCAGCAGTAGCCCTCAGAGCAGTCCGACGAGCGCAGGCAAGGGTCACCCTCATGACCTGGCAGAGGAAGAAGAGGAATGGGGGTGATCAGCGGCGAACCTGTCACCAAAATACAATAAAGTATCTTAGGTCTGTAGGCTGTATCTGTACACAAGACTTGGAGGAACAGAAATGAACCCAGAGGAAGATAAAAGGCCTGCATGAAACTATAAATCTCCAAGCATCTTGCAGTTGAGTGTATAGTGCTTTAGTGCACTAAACCAAAGGAAATGTACAATCATTGTTCATTATGCTGTTATGTCTTCCATATGAACAAGTTCATACAACCCTTTGTTCTTGTTTCAATTCAAATTGCATTATGTGGCCATGTTAGTGACCTAGAAATTTATTAAGCTCTCTATAAAATTCAAGCAAACAATTTCCTGATTTATTAACCAAATTATCCCATTTGGTTGGAACCTGATATTCTTGGCAGGAAGTTTCGATAACGCTTTCAAATGTGCAATTAGTACAACAAATATTTATTAGAAGTGTTATTTAGTCATGCAAGATTTCTGTAAAACACTTTTGAATGTGCGTATCCTCTTGCCAGAGGCTGCTTGGTTGTGCAAACCAATCATCCTGTAATCCTCACAAAAGCACGATTTCTTGATTATCCATTTCTGTATAAAGTTCCAACCACGGGTATTATAGACTACTAAGCCTTGCTACATTTGCGGTGCCTTAACACCACCAATTCTCTTAGATGAATTTTCCTCCAGCAGCATCTTGCATAAGGCCATTATAATGTAATAACATTTTGAGGAGAGGGAGCCAGTCAAGCACAAATAAAAGTAAATGGCCTTTACTTAAAATGACTTTATTTATTGCAATTTATGGTAACGCTGCCATTTTCAGACCGATTTCAGCATTGCAGCCCATGTTGTCTTGAGGGTGCATTTATAGTTTAGTCATTTAAGTGTCTCATAAAATGTATTGCTTTATGGACAGGCCATTACATTCACTTGAATCAGGTGAAATGAGTGCCAAGCAGGGGGCTTGGGGAGTTATTAGCATGTATCGCGCCAAACCTACATTCTGTGGTTTTCACTTGTGTATCGCACAACCTGTGCTGTCAATAAAAGTGTTTGTACGACTGTTTTATGTAGGTGCAGAAACAGCGGGGGCATTGTGGTTTCTTCACGAGTCCCCATGCGGTTCCTTGGGCTTAGAGACACTGATATATGAGCAGAAGGGTAATTATCGACATAGCTTGTGGACTGGCGTCGCCCATTAACTCTGTAGGACATGCAGAGAGCGAGTTACAGAATGCAGGGATTCAGCCATCTAGACCAGGTTCAGTGAGGAATATAGTGAGGAAAAACTGAGAAAAAACAACACAGACGGTGTTTATGAGTCCAGTGGAGATGGCTGGGTCCTGACAGAACATAGTTTACAGATAACATGACAAGGCACAGATGTGTAATCAAATCTTACCTTTTAGAGAATGCTTAGCATGTGCTTTCCCACTCTTCTTCCAGCTCTGGTCCATGTTGGAGAGTTTATTATGTTCATCTAAAGCTGGGATGCGAGGTGAGAGCACGCTCTCAGAGATAGGGGCACAAATATCTGAAGATGGATGGAAAAGATTGAAAAGGGGGGGAAAAGTGCTGTAAGTTATACATCACAGAAAAGCCAATGTTGTCACACAACCTCACAACCCTCTTTCAACCTGATGGCCAGCTAACCAGTGTAAAACAAAGATCAAGATTTGTATGTGATGTAGTGACCACTAACTGCCACTGGCCGCAGCCTCGTCCTAGCATTTGTCAGCTAAGTCAATAGAGAACAGCTTTTCTCTGCAGGTTACACACACAAGCCCTCACATTAATTAAGATAAAAAGATTGCTTTTTAATTGATTAAGCAATATAACTGAAAATTTTCAGTTCCATTTCTGCACAGCTTCTGCACAGCTGATATTCCACATTCGTACACACATTCATACCATTCACACAGTTCATTGTTCAAACAACAAGCCCAAATGGGACCATTGATTCCTGACCTCTAGGTATCAACTTAATACAGTCCAACTAGAGCTCAGGATTATAAGGTCTGTCTGAGAGCATGTGTTCAACATTATTTAAATGCATTTCTCTTTCTCTGGGCTAGATACTATGGTACTATGTGTTCAGCATGCCTAAAAAACTTGACTATTTCCGTATGACAGGAAATGAAAGTGCTGAATCCAACGCTGCGGTCACAATGGACTCTATTTGACATGCATTCAAACTGTTTGTGCTCCTCAAATACGTACAGTTGCTGCAGCGGTTCCCAGGACAGCACATGGCATCTCTGTGGCAGCGCTTCTTCCTCCTCCGGCAGGTGAGGCAGCGAGACGGGGATTGCTGCGGGCTGTGGCAGTAGCTGCCCACGCTGCACTCCTTATCATTGCTGCATGGATACACCTGTGAAAGAAATCAACATGCATTTATTCACTTGCTGCAAAAATTGTACCCTGCATGCACACACACATATTTCAGTGAAGCATTTTAATTGTAATGACAACAGACTCTTAAATCAATAGTATAAACAGCTCTCCCCAAATGTAGAAACCTGAGGCTTTATGTGAGATGTCATCAAGAGACAAAACCTGGAGCGAGCCTGTTGTTTTATTGATATTTTATACCAAAATGAGCTTTATTCCACTGCAGAATTAACAGTTATGAAAATGCAAAAACAAAACAAAACAAAAAAAACCTCAGTCTGTACTGAATGAATGTTGTCCATTCAGTGTTAGTAAAATACTTTCAGGATTCAATTATTGGTGTAATCCTCAAGAGTTTACTGGCTCTCCTGTGTGGCTGGGACGGAGTTTTTCCTGCATTCATCATTGCACATCAAACTGATGATAATGCTAAATCGCATGCAGGTGGTTTGCTTTTGGTTTGACCAGTTAATGTGACAGTGTGGTTCATTCCAGGTTAACTAAGCAATTTAGCAAACATGTTACTCAGAACTATCAGTTTCATAATTTTCTTATAAAATTCAAGTCTAATGGTTACCAGACATCACGGGAAGCACTTCTGTTGCTCTTGGTCACATAAATCTCGTTTTTCAACAATCCTAAAACCATCACTCTGTCTCCTTCTTTCTATAGTATTTCTATGTGATGACAATATGTTCACACTGAAATTGCATAAGACAGTAACCAGATTAACAGTATGGGGTGTGTTCTCTCTGAAGCAGAATGAGTGTTTCCAGCAGGGAAAACAAGTTGTAGACTAGAGGGACAAACATGTCTCTCGCTGCTATGGGAAACTTTTTCAGATCCCCAAAAATCAGGCAATTATATTTTCCCTACCATGAAAAACACAAGTCAGGTTCTCACAACTGAGACAGATTTCAGAGATCTAAGTGGTCCACAGAAATGAATAATCAGCAATTAGTTACTTCCTTTTGTATAAAGAGCATTAAATCTAACCTAGGAATTCAGCATTTGAGTTGTTGTTGTTTTTTTGCCGAATCTCTTGCTCTCTCATTGAAGGATTTGGACACGTTTCTATTGTCCCACAAAGCAAGGGCAGCATGATAACAACGTAATTGGGACCCTTCAGCCTGCTGAATGCATTCATCAAATGGACTGAGATGACCGAGGCAGAAAAACCACCCCTTTTTCTGTAAACACAGCATCCACTGTCCACAACAGCTATGGGTACAGTCAAAGCCAAGCTCACTTTTTCCATAACAAGTGCGTACAACAATGGGAAATATTACTGGAACTGCTGTCATAATGTAATTTCTTACACATGGAAGTCTTGTTGCTGTTAGACTTGGAGTGGGAGCAAAGGAGTCTGACTGATTTTTGTATCACAAATCAAATGAGCTCCTCAGACAAATTAAATAATGTCATGAAATTGTACTGAACTCATGAGGCGAGAGGGACACTGAGCAGCTGCGAGGAAGCGTCAATATTTTGGATGGCGTCCAGACACAAAAAAGACCAGGCCGCTTTTTGCCTTCAAAGGCCGCACATCTTCATCTAAGTCAAAATACATCAGTATCCCGTTCAGCTTCATGTTGTTCTTGCATTGGATAGGCTCAGCTGTCAGAGGTGAACAATAACACACCTAATCGAAATGCACAAATTAGAGAAATGACAAGGCAACCGAAAGAGTCTCAGTATGTAAATTAGGTCCAGTGTAGACATTAGAGCAACATCACCACCACCACCACCACCACTACCACAACCACATTTAACTGGTACTGTACTGACAGATCTGATTTAGTGTGGCGTACCACTGACAAACATGGAAGAATAAACATGTGAATGAATATGCAAGGACTTCGAATGAGGGTAAAATCGTTACAGCCACAATAAACAGCAAACTCTATTTTGGGCATAGAGTCCACAGAGAGGGGCTGCGATACTCAGAATAGGCATCAGTCCAACACTGAACGTACACCACATGCCTAAATCAACTCTCAAAAAATATCAGCATCTTAGGACATTAAAAGTTGTTATTCAATATGCTTGTGCTTAAGAAAGTGAACAAGATTAGACACATTGGATGAAGCGTAAGCCATATTGCCTGTGTCACATTGAAAACACATGGAGGCAGTGATACAGCATACAGCCATGGAGAAACATTAAAAGGGATACTCTTCCATCATTACGCCAAATCCTCATGATCGAGATGCTTAATCTGTTGATGAAAGTAATCAAGCCCTAATGATTTACCGGAGCCCGAGAATTTCTTAAACACTGTTATATTGGGAAATGTTCCCTGAATCTTCAAAAGGATTTCCCAATCGCAATGAACTCTGGCAGTACGATCGGTTTTGTAACAGTATAGCAAGGGCAACTTGTGCCTATTTTCTGTCATCTCTTCTTATCTCCTAGTTTTAAAGCTGTGCATTTCTGTTTCTGTGTCAATTATCCATTCAGATTGATTTGTACATTGCCATGGTCTATTAAGCACTCTTGAGGAAAGAAAATATGCTGAACTGAGCTCGCCACGGTCTGAAGAGCAGTTCAAGAAAGTGCAGTGGAAGGTTTTTCTCTGATGTGAAAAATGGGCTGCTATCTAAATATGAAGACAAATGGCTATGGCTGCGCGCAGTAGTACTTCATACTACCTGCTCTGATTCCTATCTTCTTTTCTGGCCAGCAGTCTTGGATTGATTACAGTGTACGGTACATATGGGGGAGAAGGGGGAAGAAGAAGAAGGGGGCTCACCTCTTCCATCACAGCTCAAACCACAAGGCAGCCCTTTGAAACCCAATGATACAAGGCTGACCCCGAATCACGGCCGATAATCTCGCCTTATCTTGCCATGTTTTAAAATGCCTCATTCACAACTTCTGAGGGATGAGGTTTCGTTTGGATGCGTCTCATTCATGTCAAGTCTTCGGCCCACTTTAGTCGCCACTTTTTTCTGTTGCTCCCTTATTTTTCCCTAGACGGTCTTCTCACATAAAAGCACGGCGCTGTATCCTGCAGAGGAAGTGGGCTGAGAACCGTGCTCTCTCCAGCCTCTTTTGGTATGCTGGTGAGGCGATAAAGGCAGAGACAGGGGCAGAGCCATGAGGGAAGCCCCCGGCCCTGTCTCGTGCTGCTCTCGTGCTGGTAATGCTCTGTGGCTTTGAAGAGGAACCTCAAATGTGCGGGAGCAACAATCTACAAGGGTTTTCCAGCAGGATATACAGGGCTTTGAACCTTCATCCTAGTCTTAAGTTCCCTTATTTACATCTATAGAGTGATTCCAAAGTGCTGATATGATAAAACAACATGCAAATAACACAAGGTATGTAGGATCTGCTTAGCTGGTGTGAACAGCATGAAGCTTTAAAGTCTGTAGTCAAATGCACTAAAGGAGAGTGTGATACATTTCATACATGGGTAACAAAATGCATCAATTCATATAATGTACTTCTAAAGTTGTTCTTGTAACAAGTCTGCTTATTAAGCTGCTGAACCACAGCTATATATTAAATTCTAATTATATTAAAATCTACAAAAATACTTATGTTTACACACAGATGCACTGATGTGCACACACTCAAAGAAATGTGCACACTTTTTTTGAGTGTGTGTCGTGATTGCACTTGACCTTCGGAGATCATGCAAGAAACCTGAAACTGTGAATGGTGTTAATGAGTGGCAGGGGCCTTACAGAGTCAAATAAACTATGTCACTGAATAAACAAACCTCATATGCCCTGAAAGCACAGACAGACGGTATCAGGTAACATAGGATGGCAGCGCACAAGACATACGTACAAAACATTTCTGCAAACACAACTTGGCTTCTTTCATCACTCAAAACACATGTGTTTATGTGTTCGTCCCTTTGAGGGCTAGACTCCAAAGTCTCCAAAAGCTAGGCCTCTCTTAAGTTAAGTATACATACTAAGCTGTTCTTATTCACTGGCCACAAAGAGGGCTTGCTTTCTGCCCTGCTTGGGAAGGAGTCGCAATACATGACGCCTGTGCTGAAAGACTCCTGAAGAAAAGAGAAACAGCTCCAACTACACATCGGACACCTCTTTCTCCACACGATTACACCTGCAGAGTAAGGGGTTACTCGGTCTCCTCTCTCATTAACAGGTCCAATTACAGTATAGAGGGTGAGCAGGGATCTCCTCAGGAGGCCAGGCCCCTAATGGCTCCAGTGTGGGGCCCCCACAGCGCCCAAGGGACCCACTGACTCGAAAGGCCACATGACAGGAGACCTCTGCCTAAAGACTGAAACACATCAAGCTCGGCGCTAACAAGCAGTCACACCTCTCCCTGCCTGCTCCCTCCCTCTCAGCTCATTAGGATCACTAAACAGCCATTTAAGGTTTTGGGGGGTGGGAGGGTGGTAGGAAGAGGTAGGCAGGGCTGAGACAAAGAGGACATGGCCCTATTTTTATAGGCAGAGCCTTCAGAGATGGCTTGTTAAAGTAATCTCTGTGTCGAATTAAATAAAGCAACTAGTTAAGGCCGGCTGACCGGCTGCTGATGTTTAACAGATACGTACAGCATGAAAACCGCCACGCTGCCGCTTCCCTTGTGGATTCAGAGGTTACAGTGGTGAGCGCTGCCTGCCCATACTATCCATTTCTGTTGGTTTCCTTCCAAGGAACCAGCGCCCACCCACGAACACTGGCTGTCAAGGTCTTAGAGGCCCCCCGTTTGGTTTTGTCGGTTTTACTCCCGTCAGCGTGATGTGAAAGGGTGAGACGATTGGGAAAACACTCAGCAGTTTGCCATAATTAAGGTGACTGAAGCACCAGGGATAGCCAAAACCTGACCCTGATTTGTGTGTGATTAATGTAACTCTTATCGCCAACGAAGACGACATGTGTGCAAAGCTTGTCAGCAGCTCCAGGAAATAAAAGCACATTAGGCTGTCATATGCTTCCTATACCAATGGCTTTGACCAACATTTCTAATCTGACAGATGAAACACCAAATTACACCCTTGTTTCCTGCTGAAATGGCTCATCTCCACTGGGTGGCTGGACTCTCTGCCTTGATAATTTGCTATATTTGAAAGCAAGCCAACGAGGGCAATTTATTGGGAGCTTGTTCTGTAATCTTCCACAGATTCTTTAATGCTGGGAGACTTTCAGGCCCCCAAATGGCTGCCCGATGGCTTAAATTTTTTTAGCATATTCTTGTGTTTGGCTGGGGAATGGAGGTGAAAAGTGTAGGGAAAGTAACAGAATGGCTGGGATGGTGAGTTATGGAGATACTCGCTCACATTCAACCTGAAAAGGGTAAGCATGCAATCACTCACATTGTGAGACGCTGAGTATACTCAAGGGGTGTGATAATCTGCCAACTGTTCCTCACAAATTGAAACAAACTCAACATCACAGCATCTTTACCGTATATCAACTTGTAAAATACCAGCATTTAAAAGCGAAGAAATATTTGAGATTGTGCATGCCCATTTTCCAACCTTACACCTGAACATTAATCAGCATTAATCCCTTCAATCCAAAAATATAATGATGAGAATACTGACTTTTGGGGATTTGCTGTGAACTAGTACAGAAAAATAGCATTATGTGGTGTTTCAGTTCATTTTTCTCTGTGTTACACAATACTATATGCCATTGGTTTAACAGAATCTTTATAATTAAACTGTTTTTTGCATTACAAGGTAATCAAAGTTATATACTGACTGTAGAGCCAGTAAATCAGTATCCCTGTGATAACTCCTTAGCTGTTACAAATCTTTGCCACGCTTTGCCAATCAAAGCCTCATGAAGAGCCCAGAGTTGTTATCTTTGATTTATTCTGCTCATAAATGACCACTGCATGATGAGATGCAGAAGGTCAGTGGTGTTTGCTTGCCAGGTTCAAGCCACATATCTGGCCAAGGTTGAGCTGCGGCTGTTACTTTACAACTCTGGAAAACCTTTTGGCAGCCAGAACACAGACACACACATACCCTCCTGCCATAGAAGCTATTAGCCATCTTCGTTTGGACATGCTGCTAAATATGCCATGACACTTTACTTATATAACAGTGTGGTGGTCTCTGCACACACATATTGTATCCCCTTAGTCTACTCTTCCAAACCACTCCAGATTATTGCAATGGCAAGGATTGTAAGCAGGCGTTTAAACTGAGGTCTGGCAGCGGTGCTTTGGGGTTGGAGCGCCACACTCCGCAGAGGAGAAAAAGTGGCTTTTCCATAATCTCCCCTCTGAGCAAGATGTCAGAGCACTGCTCTACGCTGCAGAGATATCCAGCAATGTCACTGCAAGTGCTCTGTCAAAAACAGCTGCAGACGCCAAATGCAAATAAGATGGCAGTAAAGCTAGACAGTGACACTATCACTACATTACATTGGTATAACTCATTTTGATGAACAAAAGGGCGCAAAAGACACAAGAGAAATCATCTGTTTCTGTGACCAGATGCACAGACCTTTGATGGAGATGTGGCAGTGCCATCTGCTGCTCAAAAAGATACCATGATCCACCAATAACAAAAGCTAAACATATTCATGCTGATATATATGTAATTAAAATTGTAATTTAGTGGTGGCCTTTTGTATCAACAACACAGTTTGTTTACTTGTTTCATATGTTGCATGTAATGCCCACTCTAAATCCCTCTCTCTTATCTTCCACACATTCTGTGCTTTCCAGTCCATCTGCCCATTGCTGCCAAAAGCTAATCTAAATGAATACCATAAAACGCATACTTCTGAGGAAATATTTGCTGTATGAAGAATTTGGCTGGCTTGCCAACAGTAAATATACAGCAGATCTGATTCCTCATCACTTGATAACAATCACTCATAATGTTCACAACATTGTGTGTTTGGCAAAATCCCAACTGCCAATTCTTTCCTTAACATTTTTCATCCCACGTTTGCTGCCAAACTAACACCACACTTTGTTGAAACAGCAGGAATTGATAACTCTTTGAGTGGGTATTAAGTGGTTGGTAAGAGTATCCTTCAGCGGCCCCACAGTAAGACTCTCATAATCCCAGCAAGCGTCTGGACCACTTTAATGACACTAAGAACCAGACAGAAAATTACCCCAAGTGTTAACTTTTTCTCACATTTCTGCTGGCATTAATGATTTACTGTGGAAGTGTGCTGCACCCAACTGTGGCGTCAGGTCTGAAAGGCAATTAGGGTTTATGAGGGGTCCAATCCCTGCAATTTCCAATAACGATTCACACGTGAGAAACTTTTTTTTTTTTTTTTTTTAATGGTATATGGCTACTTTGAATGTTCACCTCAAGACACTATATGGGCACAATATTTGAAGACGCGCGCTTATTTGTATCCATTTTACATCTGTTACCTAAGTTGACTGTCAAAATGTCTTTACTTCCTTGCCCTGCCTATCAGAATACGTTACTGCTACTGTTGGAAATAGTAACTCATACGACTATGAACTATAAATTGTTCAATTAGTCCAAATCCCCTTACCCAAAGGGGAAAAAAGCAAGGGGGAAATAATTGAGTCTGTGCGTAAATCTAGGATTGAAATACCAAAATATAACCCTGAGATATTTAAACACTTGGAATTACCTGTGTAAGGATGTTATATTTCTTAGTGACTGCGGAATGGGCAGTGGTGGAGCGGTTTGTAGCAGGCGTTGGCGTCTCTTCCAGCAGACCCGGCTTGATGGAGTTCGCCTTTGACCGCGCTTCTGATACCTGGGGAGTCCCCATCCTCAACGTAGCGACCAGAAACACCACAACACACCAGCTATTCCAAGTAGAGGCGAGCATCCTTCCAAAAAATGAAGTGTTAAAATGCCAAAGGAAGAAAAGCAAATTCTGTAAGTGGAAAAAGTCTGAACTTTGCGCGAACTGCTAAGCGCCGCAAAAATAGTTTCTCACTCTACGTGCGCTCTTGCAGTGTCCATGCATTAAAGTGGCCCGCCCGCTGTGCAGAAAGTAGTGGTGGGGCCACGTCTTGTTCTGTAAATTAGATACTCAGAAGGACTGCCATCGATAGCTCAGTCAAGGGGGAAAATGGTGAACTGAATTCTCTGAAAATGCTGATGCTCTCAAGGTCAGAGAGAAACTTGACAAGAGGTTTCCACTCTGTCTCTGGCTGTGAGTGAGTGCCTAGTTCTGCAGCCTGGTATTTTATGATCTCGGATACTTTCTTTTTATAGGATTCTAATGGGTTTGCTTCCTCCGCCCCCATTCAGAACTGACAAAGAATGAAACTGATCTGTGTGCGGCACTGCTGCTTGCGCATTGTCGTCTCGACACCGGCACCAGGAGCCCCGTTGGGAAAAACCTATAAAATTATACACTGTGTATTTTAACTGAGCGCTTGACCCTTTTTACTGCGAGGCGGTTGGGCGCTTAGGAAATGATAGGAATCAGCGTAGGTTACACTAAAAAGAGTTTGTCAGTAACATGGAACGTTTTCCACAGCCACACATAAATTAGTCTTTTTTGTGTGTTCTTAAAGGTAATTGGTATCAACATGATGCACAAAATTATAAAATATTCAAAACGAAATCCAAAAAACAAGCTAGATTCGTTTCAGTAATTCAGCTGATTAAAACTTGTGTTTGGGATGATATGTTTTGTGCCATTTAAATTATGCTGTTAACAGACAGGATGCGGTTTGGACTCCATTTAAGCAACATTCCAGAATAACTTAAATAAAAAGCAATCTGATAACCATTGTTTTCCTCTGTGGGAATGGCATCCCTCATGATACAAGGAATGCCCATGGTGATAAAGTTAGTGATATAAGTAATATAGAGGCTTCTTTGTTTGATACATAGAGTCCTCTACATCAGGATAAGTCATTTTCACGTTGGTTAGATAATACTTTGAGGAGTACAATGATCTCTTTCAGTGGCAGACATATACAGGTGTAGCCTATGATTCTGCAACACACCTAAACCCCATCATTTATTCTGGTGGTGCATCACTTTTAACACCAAAATATTCCAAAATTAACGTGTGCCATGCATGCCATTCATTCAC
>OMKZ01018317.1:0-26605 GCA_900302535.1 Neoniphon sammara | reverse complement strand
TGTTTCTCGGCACCCCAAGTTACTTTAAAAGAGTTGCGGTTATGATAACAAGGAGGGGGGGGTAAGGAGAACAAAGGCTCAATTGAGCAGCTCCAGGGACGGGTATTAGGGAAGAGGGGTTTTGCATCACAGAGTGGCGCCCCAATGTGAGTCACCTCATTTAAACACCACGAGTCTCTAAGTGACTAAGGTCCGGCAACGCTCTGAAAGGGGCCATCAAGGGATTTCCCACAGCAGCGGATGGATGTGTCACGAATGTGATTGTGCTCCAATTAAACTCGCAATTCGGCGCTCCAGTCAATGAGATAATTGGCTATAGTTCCTTTCTGTTGCATTCCTGCCTCTGTTGAATCTATCAAAGCAGGGTGAGTTACTTTTGGTGAGTGTGTTGCTGCAGCAGGCAAACACCGTCCAATAATGATCTCCATCTGAGCCATTCTAAGCAGCACCTGTCAGCAGCCACAGTAGCAACAAACACACCGCCCTCATAATCACTACAACCAACACAAATGAGCCAAGCAAGTGGAAGCGGTTCCAAACACACACGATACGCATTCCTCCACGCAAATATGCACAAATACGCAACTCAAACGTCACTCACCTCACCACTTATTCTCTCTCTCCCTCTTCCCACCCTCTCCTTGCAGCCCATTCACTCTGAAGCGCTCTGGTCTCCGCTCCCTCCCACACATTCCCTACACACAATAATATACAGCCGCCACTTCCTCCTCCGCTCTAGTAGTATCGCTTTCGACCACAGCCTGCCTCTCATCTCGCGGCTGCTTTGTTGGTGAAATCTGAGCGGCGGGGAGGCGGTTTGACAGGTCTGCGGAAAATAAAAATTTGTCTATAAAATACAGCCATTAAGAGGCAAGTGTTTAAAAGGTAAACCCGATTTATGGCCCATATTGAATGTAAAAACACAGAGAGGTAAGAGGAGAATGGTGAGATTACGCAAAGGTTAATTCCACCGTTCAAGGGCCTCAAACATAATATCAACACATTGACCTTGCCAACACAACACAGGCAATCCAGCTCCCATCAAGTCTGCCTATCTGAGGAGATCCTCCCTCCAAAAGTAAACTCTGCATGAACTCGAGTTGAAGGAATGCTATGGTTGGACACTGGTGCCTAGTTTCAGCCTCACTGGAGGGCTGAGTTTTGGCAAGGATGGGTCGCGATACAATTTTAAATTTACAATTTAAAATACAACCAACTGTATATCATCTGGGTAGATTAATAAAGCATACTACATATTAAATGATAAATCAGGTAACAAACTGACTCAACATAATTTAATTGAAAATTTCCATTCCAGTTTATTAAAACAATCTTTTAGCACAATGCAGTTACATAACACTGCACCAAAGTGTCATAACATCGCATGAAAATGTGCATAAATGATACACAAGGGCAATCGATACAGTATTGCAAAAAATAATATCGGGATACTCAGCTGATTTAATTGTTTTGCACAGCTCTATTACTAGAAGATAAATCACTTTAAACTAAAAAAAAATACACCTTATGGCTATAGGCATCAGGTTGAGGATGCGATGGTATCCTCTTTGAGTAAGTATGAAATATGAAAAATAAACATTCAAAAATTTGATTTTCTCATTAAAATCGTCTTTGTATGATGCACAGTTGTGGTCTTGTACATATATAACGTTTTGCACGTTTGGCCCAAAATTGTAGTGTAAACTTTATATTCAAATAAAATGCACTGACATCTGGAGGCTTGATGTTTTCTGCTCAAAGAGCACACGGTAAAATTGTGTCTCAGGAGCAATTTGGCCCAAAAAACACTTTAAATAAATTTCAGAGAACAAATCTGCATCAGTAGGCTAAATCAGGCAACTTTGTCATTAAATCGAATGCAACTGAGGAGACCAGACTACTTTTTTTATCCTGCCAGGCTTCAAGATGTCTTTTATGGTAAAAGGGGCTGAGTGAGAGCTCTCTGATTCGTTCTTTTCTCAGGCCTCGCTGAAACGCCGTGTACAACTCAACACTGTGAAATGAGGCCAGCATGGTGGAATGTCCAAAGTAACTATATCCCACTTTCTTTCACCATTTCTTTGCTTCTTGGATTTTAGACCAACAATTCAGCTGGTTGCAATAACTTTTATCTTGCTGTCAACAAAACATCAACCAAAACTTTGTTTAACTTTGTTATGTCTCTGTTGCCTTGACTTTATTCAGCGCAGAGGCCTCTACTGGAACGTGTGTTCTTTTGGACCTGACCACGAAAGCAGTGACACTGCAAAAATCAGGAAGCAACCACTTGTTTCATGAACTTTGCAGATGGTAAAGAGATAAACGCAGTTTCAGAATGAAACATTAGTTCTCAGACTAAATTTGAAAAAAAAAAAAGAAGATGGTGAACACTTTGTCTTCAGGAATAAACACATTCAATTCAGGGCACTTTGCCCCTCCACCTCGTTTCCAGTGAATTTCCAATCCAAATAGCCCAGGCCTGCAAGTGCAGCACAGGGAGTGGCCCTCACAGTAACTCACTGGTGCTTCATGACTCCTCTAGATAACACACTCTTGGAATTCACCTCCTCTTTTGACGGAGAAAATCCAGAGAACCTGTAGTGAGTGAGTGGAGGGGCGTCTGGATTTTGTCTACTGTGTGTATGACAAAGTGCCTGTGGTGAGAAACGATATCCAAGCAGTGAGCACATAGGAAAACTTCATCACTGCTGATCACGCCAGACTGGTTCCTCTGTCAAGAGCAAAACCACAGGGTTATGGGACTCAGACAGCTGTACGGCTCTCGTACAAACACATACACACATGCACACACACAAAATATTAGTCTTGACTGCACTTGTATTTTTTGCATCTTAAGACAACCAATCCTGACAATTTTAAATTTCAGTGGACATTCCAAATTAACTTCAGTGAAATATTCCAATGAGTAGTGAAAATTTAAATTGTTATTCAAATTAAATTTATTTCATTGCTCAGACACACACACACAAACACAAACAGCACTTTGCTGGCTGGCACTGCTAGTGATAATCCCTACTTCTGTGAATGGTGCCCGCCATAAAACACTGTAATACCTCATTACGCAACAACTCGTTCATTTCCAAACTTCACACTTGCAGCTGTCTAAATCGCTCAGCGATGATCCACTAATGCATTTTCCAGACCTTGTTAGGCCTAAGTGACCTTAAAACAACTGTAAGGCATGAATAAGAATGTGTGTGTCACAAACTTTATTGCAATTACGCCACGCTGTTGAAGCACCCATGAATATAAATGCCAAATACTCAACTGTGTGGGGAGAAAAAAACAGACACTGCCTCCAACTTGCAATAAATGTGATTTATTGATCCCTGACCGATAAATACTTGCACAAAAGAAGGCCTTAGGATGGATAAATGAGGATAAATGTGAAGGAAATGACTAGATGAAGCAATAAGAAGAAAAAGAGGAAGAGGACTTTAGCGATCACTGTTGCCTAGTCACGTTCAAAAGCGTATTAGAAGATAGTAACATGCTTTGTATTGACACCGGGCCAGAAGCCAGCGGTAGATTATGTGCAGTACCCCAACAGCAATTTACGTGAGACAAGACAAAGTCATGCTGGGTGGCTTGGCTGCTTTTCACTGTAGCAGTGAGCATCTCTTCCCAGTCTCTCCTCACACCTACTGACAAAACAAAGGGGTCTATGTAGGAGAAGGTTAACAGGGTTCAATGGCTGCTCAGTGTCTCCCTGCCTCCCAGCCAACGTTCGATCACAGCCTTGCTGATGACAAAGACAGAACAGCTGTATGTCTGTCAAAATGTGTGCTATTTGAAATGATAAAAGATGAGTCCCCCAATGACATCCTAGGGAGGTATTTTCTCCATGTCCTGTTTGCTGTCTGCGTGTAATCTTGAATCTTGTAATCAAAATGAGATGCGTGTAAAAAGAGAAAGAGAGCGTACATTGTTGTGCGCAGTTACACGATTATCTCCAAGGTTAAATTCTCGTTCAGTGGCTTCACCAGAAGCTGGCACAGATGGTACTGACAGAAAACTGAGGGTGACATTAAACAGACGCTCTGTCCAAATATACGCAGGCGTGCACGACACCACACAGAGATGTACACATACACACACACCCACACAGACATCAGCAGCGGGCATTTGCACCGCTGTTGCTTAGACACCTCCATTGGCTCAGAGGTTTTTGTTTGCTAACTTTTTGCCACAATCTAAGTATTAGAAACCCTGCTGAAGCCCTGAGGAGATATCACAGGGAAAAAAATGAAGGGAGGAAAATAACAGGGCTTTTGCATGGCTTCAAGTCAGTATGGAATCCATGTAATGTTTAGCAGTTTTGTTTTTTTAATTCAAAATTAAATAAAACTGAGCCCAGTGGTCTAAAATGTAAAATGTTTGTCCCCTCCATAATTGAGATTTTGGACTTATTTTCTTCTATTTTCATATTTCTGTTTCTTTTCAGTTCAGGAAATGAAAGTTGAAAAATTCCTTTTGGACAACTTTTCCCTTTCAAAAAATGTACTAGATTATATTCTCATTTAATTATTAGTGAATTCCATTTTGAACACACACACAAAAAAGTTGATAACAACTTTGCATTCTCTGCCAACAGAGATTACATAACTGTTCTTACCAACTGCAGATATCATCCTTCAGTTATATTTTACTATACTTTAGTCAAATGTGCTACATACTATTATACAAGTGCACCTTCAAACACTTCAGATCATTTCCACTACCATTTTAGAGAAACTGCTTTTGCAAAACATTTCTCAGGGGAAAAGTTGCTGCAAAAGTTATTTTCTCCCCTCAGGGCTTCCATAGAAAGCTGGACGAACACAGCAGATAGAATATTAAAGAAACTAATTCAGGACAGCTTTGTCTATGAAAAAACACTGCTCATCGTCGTTGTCATCACACAGAGCTGACTGCACACACCTCAGCGAGGTGGGATAATGCCAGCTGACAGGGACATGAAGGAGGGCGTGATCAGCGAGAACATGACAGTCCCTCTGCTGCAGCCCTGTCACCACCTCCGTCGACCCCGCCTCACCCCAATTAGCTACCGAATCATTTGTGAAACATGCAGATGGCTCCGAGCACGGCGCTGCCAGCTCTGTTTTGAACCGTCAACGCTCGTGGAAATGTTTCACTAAGGACTGGCACGGTCAATTCAAAGTATTCGCTGCCTCTATTCTCAGAGGAAGGCAAAGAGTAGGCAATGTAACGTGAGGACTGGGAGGGTCGAGAGGATTATTCCCACAGCTCAACATGTGCAAGTTCTGGGGCAGTGAGCTAAACTTGTTTATGAGCATTTCAAGTAATAATTTGTGAGATTTTTACTTCAAATAAATGTCTAATTTGCTGCTCTCTATCACTGTTGAGTGATAAAATACAATAATGATTCAGTCTGTACTCAGTTCTTGAACGCTTTTACATTTTCTACTGACCATTCTAAACACCCAGTGTTTCCAGGTGCTGTGTCACAACTGGATCTCCCAAAAATGTGTCTCCAGTTTGATTTCACACCAATGAAAATAAATAAATAAATAAATGACAGTGAGTGATTTTTAACAAGATATCTCAAAAAGTTACAAACAGATCTGGCTGGAATTAGGTGGACAGGTAGTTCTTATACCGCAGATCACCGGACTGGATTTCAGCGGACATACAGATCTGGGGTTTTAACCATTATACAATAATTGTTTTTTAGCCATAACTTATGTTGCATGAATGTGCTGGTGAAAACGACCCACATTCAGTGCTTCCAAGCTGGCTGCTAAACAAACAAACAGTTAGAGAGGCTGCAGCTTGCAAGCTGGAGCTGGCAGAGAATTTGCGTTCAAACGAGTGCCTTCTTTTTCTATTGCTGTTCTTTCAAGCGGTAAAACATTTAAAAAAAAAATATTTCACATGATTACACCAAATAAAAGTGGCCTATCTAAAGTGAACCAGTCGCCTCATAACAAACACAGATCACACTGAACTTATCTAAAAAAATAAGTGCCTACTGATTCCAACTCTATGTTGTGACCTTTTTTTTGTTTTTTTTGCAAACCTCAGCTTATCACCAAGAATGTCTCCAACTTCATAAATAAAATAATGTCATGGATTTTTAATATTAACTCACAAAAACAAACCAAAAAAAACACTGCAGAGATATTACTTGAAAGAAGAATGACAGTTTTATATAATTATTACTGATCATTCATTGATAATTTGCATGCTGTTTTGTTACAAGGCTGTATCACTGCTATTGTATAAAAGCTCGGCGTTGAACAATAAAGCTATTCTATGAGCTGTCATAAAATCACCGTAAACCATGGACTCAACCAACAACTGTCTGTGTACTTTATCCTTATTACACTGCACATGCATGCTCTGAGTGTGATGTGTCAGGTGATCTGAAGCTGTCTTCCTGCGGTGACTTTGCTGAGTCGTTCTTGTACAGCAGGAGATGAAGGCTAAACAAAGTGTGAGCTGACCAAGACATCAGCCATTATCATGGTTCACTGAACTCTAACGGTAAATGGAGGCTGTGGAGACTGCAGGCTGGGCAGCAGAGACAAAATCACACTATATATGTGTGTGTACATTAACTTAAAGTGCTTGTGAAAACACACACACACACACACACACACACACACACACACACACACACACACACATACACACACACACACACACACTGTGAACAACCTCCATCCAGCGTGCTCAGAACGCTTATAAGTTAATCAAGATTTTACAATGTGATGGCCTAACATGACTTAACACAGGATCAGCCTACACACAATAACTTTAACCTCAACACTTAAACTAACTAGCTTAGCTCAACTCAAGCCAAATCAGTGCAATCAAAGAGTTACAATATTATAACCACTAAACACTTACTGCAGAGCTCAAGGAGCTAAAAAAATGGTTCCATGAAGTGAAGATAAATTTGGCATCTTGGTATCAAAACCAGTTTTCATTTGCTCTGCCCCCAGCTACCTAACCACATCTCTTTGTAGCAAGCTTACCTGTGGCTAATTTAACTGTCGGTGTCAAGCACATTTCCCATTAACTTAATCCCATTCTGTAACAGATCTTTGCAAAAAGAGGATTACCAAGGTGGAAGAACTTCTTTGAGTGACATAAAGGGACAAAGATAGAAGGTTTGCTTGTTCCCTATGACTGACAAACCCACAAAAGTAAGAGATACTCAAAGCAGCAAACACTGCCATTGTCCCATTAAAGGCTGATGTCATCCAGTTTGCCATTTTAAAACACAGGTAACATTGTTTCCGATGCATTCTGTGACTCTGGAACCATGCTAAATACAATTTAAAATATCAAAACTATACTCAATTGTCCAATGTGCTGCAATTAGCAATGCAAGTTTTCTCGGGAACAAGGACAATAAGGCCTTCAGTTTATAAAAACATATAACCTATTGTCAGTATATAAGTTGACCAACTTGCATTTAAAATAATGCAGTTACAAAGTTTACCCTCATATACATTGCATGCAATCAAGCCTTGAATGAGCAAGAGCATTAGACTCAAGTCCTCACATTGTTGATAAAAGCCCAATCAATTTGAGGTGACACTGGTCTTTCCACCATCCACGCTGTCTCAGGCTTCTCCTTCGCAGGAGATGTCCTGTTTGTATGGCTGCTGGCTGGCTGATAGGTCGTGTTGATTGGATTAACCCAAGCAGATATAAGGCTAGGCTCTATTCGTGATGAGGGAATCCCCGCTAGGCAGAACACCACACACTGCAAGACAGAACAAGTCCTACAGGAAGGCCAGCTGCCCCAACAAGCTTTTCAGATCAGGTTAAACTTTGATATTAACCTATGACATGCTGCAAAGTCATAACTACAGTACACCAAACGAACTACAGAGAATGAAGGCTAGCAGGCTAAAGCTACTGTAGGTCAAAGGTTCTCCAACCTATCAGGACCCAGGCTTAAGCAGGTTTAAAAACAGCTGATTGTGTTCATTAGAGATGAAGAACTAATCAGTGAAATTTGCATGCAAGGACTGAAAATGGTTTTAACCACATGTCTCAGATAGCTAGCTGGAGAAAGTAACATACATGACCTTTCTGCTTGACCCTTGACCTCTCCTCAACTCATGACAGTACAGAGGTGAGGCGTCTCTGACATTCTATCAGGAGATCAGGGCCAGTGCTCTGTCAGCTGGCGGGGCAAAGTGAGATGTGTAGAGTCTTTCAAATGTGAAACAGCGCATTAGTAGACTCCAATAATTACACTCAGATCTGATTACTTTATCTGGTCTACAATCTAAAGAACTCACGTAGATTTATTGCAAAATTAAAGCAATATGTAGTAATATTCCTGTTGAGAGACTATGGAACCACCTCCATGGAGAAAAACTAATCTCACATGTATATTTAATGAGGCTACAGTTGAAGCCTCTGTGCAAGCTGGTACGGAGGATCTGATGTTCCTGCTTTCAAGCACTTTTTCACTTCCGAGGTGTTTGAGATTTATTGTTTCACACAGACCTAGCTGGTGCAGTAACTCTACTTCTCTCTCTGATAAAAGTAATATTGTCACCTCGGCCTAAGCCTTCTCTGTGGGTGTGCACGCTTTTCCACAAACATGAAATTTTCAGCCAAAAATCATTTTTAACTCAAGCAAGTGAAGGGTGGATGTTCAGTTAGCTTTTATCACACTTTACTGTACAAAGGCATTCCAGGAAAACTGCCAGATCATCTGTGGCTGGGTTTGATTAATAAATAACAGGTTGGATGTACTTGCTCTTCAGCTGAAAGCATAACATACATACTGTTATATTAGGCGCTCTACTTCCTGGATCGTACATGGGTGTTGGTGATCCTGAATCTGCTCCAGAGAAAAAGAGAAGAAGCTGTGTAGGAAAACAGTGGAATCAAATGGCTTGAGTCCAAAATAAATTAAGGGTTCAGGGCAGGGCTGGGCCGACCATTTTAAAATCGTGTGATCGACAATCATAGTCTGTCAAAAAATAAAAATGATCATCATAATCGGCACGCACACACACACAAACACACACACGTTATTTAAGGTCTGAGTCATGTGATGGCTTGCATTTGGAGAATTTGTTTTTAGAAAGTAAGGTAAGTGCTATTTCTTTTTTCTTTCCTCTTGAGTAATAAAATATTATTTGTTCAACTGAATAACCCTTAACTTAATTGATTTTAGAAATTTATGAACTTTTACAAACAAACAAATAACAAACCAGCACAGGCCTAGCTCAAGTTATCTGGGCACATCATGGGAATGCCAGCAATGTGTGATCAGTCTGCACCCCGGCAGAGAAGGCACGTCGGCTTACCGGGCCAGTGATGAGCTGCAACTAGCCTGGCGCTTGCTAAAATGACTCACCCAGGATTTGAACTCTCCGGTGTGGAACATCTAGCATATGCTTTACAAAACAAGCTAAACTGGGAGAAATTGTTGAATGAAAATCAGTTAATAAGAGAATATTAGTACATCCAAAAAGAAAATGTTTAAATAAGCTTGTTCTCATCAAATATAAAATACTGCAGATGCAAGACACAATTGGTCCACAGCCTAGTTGAAAATATTTAAGAACCGTCGAATGCCTCAGTGGTCAAAAGCTATAAAAATAATGGCTGTGGTTATACATTTTTGAAATAATGTATAATAATAATATAATAACCCTGGGTAATGACTGCAAGAGCATAGAGGCTGCAGCCTCATTTCAAAGAAGAAGCAGAATCACAAATACTATACACAGCACACTGTGAATTTTCATTTATGGTAGAAACAACAGGATTATTCAACTACACATCGATAAAGTTTAATTCTGATTACATGCATGTAAACTAAACTTAGATGTTAGCGCTCATGTAGCAGTATCTTCAATTGGAGGGAATTTATTGTTGTGCATGTAGCCATTTGTTGGACCTGTGCATTTGAGGCTCTTTGGCGCTGAGCAGCTCTCAGAAGGTTGGAGAACTTATCCAAGGTAGATCTCCAGGAGCTTCTGGGGCTTCAAAACAAGTTTCATGTGGCCTAAAGGAGCAGCATGTTCCACTGTGGCCTGCCAGCACACAATACCCCTCTGTTCACTGGACACCCAGTGGTCAAGTCATCAGCCTTTATGCACCCCCCCTTCCCCTCCGTCCATCTCAGCCGCCTTCTCTCTGTGTCTATCTTTCCCTGACAGAGGCTACTGATGGCTGGTCAGATAAGCATTCAGCTGCTGAAGGGACGACTTCAAAACGGACTGAGAAAGAGACGCTTTGTTTCTGCGCAAGCCCGACTGTCCCGGAAACAGAGAGGAAACTGGATGGATGGAGCAAAGAGCCATTATAGTGGCCAATTGTGTGAGCTTGGGTTTGGGAGAGGAATAAAGACTGGTAGCACCTTGTGTGTCCATTACTGGTGTCTTTTTTTTCTGTTTTCTGCTGATGAAGTTTGAGTTTCTGTAGGAGGCCCTCTTGTATTTGCCGGTTTCCTGGAAAGACCTACACCGAGTATACCTTTTTGTCATTATTTTGTTAGCCTTTATTAATTAGTGATTGCAAGTACCAAAATGGATATTCATTTGTAAGAAAATGTTGTGGATTATTAATTTTAAAATAACCTTGGTTGTACAGTATAGTTCAGTTGATGTTCCCAGGTTCTTTGGGAAATTCAAGCAATGTGGTGTACAAGTTAGGTCTGTTCGCCTGTCTGTGTCTTACCATTTATCTGCCCACGCTTTCCCCACACCCACACCACCACCTCCCGCTGTGCATCAATGGGTCCCCCTCAACCCCAGGAACTTGAATACTAAGCATGTTTCATCATCTACCCCTGTCCACCCCCCATCCATTGAACCTAGCGCGCTGAAGACGGCGACACTGCAGAAGAGGGAAAACAAATGCCATCCAGCTTGAGCTAAGAAGCCCCTTTACGAATGAACTGGAAGATATCTAAAAGTCTTGACAACCAGCAACGCCGAACTAACTCCTAACTGAGTCAAGACTGCTGAACATATGAAAGGTAAAATCCTGTCAACTGCTACTACATTTAATTGTCCACTCCAACACTTTCATCCACAGAAGCCATAGTCCTTGAAGTACACATGAAGCGGGTTAGATGCACCATAAACAAACCCACTGACCCAGTGTACCTAGAATCTAAATCCACTCCATCCTGCAGAATGAACTCTATTCAAACTGTATTCAAATCCAAACTGATTCATGTCTAACAGCTGTGTAATGACTCAGTCGCCATCACTACCGAGAGTGTAAGCTACTCCACATGCACAGCTGTAGAAACCCCAGAGGCCTTCTGATATCAAGGCTAAACAATCCAAAGCACTAAAAATATCACGTTTTATTTGTACCAGAGCCAAAACCTGTACTAAAGAAGGTCTTTCCACAAGGTTACTCAGCAATTAGTGGTGAGCTCAGAGTTAACTTAGCAGAGAAGTCTGTCTTGTAATAGTGAGCAACATGTGTTCGTCAGCAGAGGATGATTGCGACTGTTTGGATTTTAGGATGCTTCTAACATGAAGGGCAAATACCAAATTATAACTGTGGCAACGCTCTAGGCTAAAATTATGGCAGGCGTTGACATTGGTTTTACATTGTCTATACCATCTGAAGACTGTTTTTGGATACTTTACCTCCAAGGGGACAAAACCGATTAAATTAACTTGCTGGCAGTCTACATGAAAGCATGGACTCAACTAACAATACAAGTGTAAATGGACTCATTTCAGAAATATCTCAAGCTACCTATCAGCTATGACAGTCCAAACAACTCCAGTTAGCAGCAGTCACTAGTAAGCAGAAATGATGAGGCTTATGCTTTCCACCAGATCTGACAAAACCCTATTACTCAGTCAACTGTAATGCTTGGCTAATAGGCCCAGGATTACAAGTGAATTACACTAGGTCCGCCTGTTAGTGGACAATGTTTCAGGCAACGGATGGTATGGGGGAGGGTAATAGGCACAGTTAAGCAGCAGAAACTTAGTTATAGGATACCAAGCGTAGAGCAGAGCACCCATTCCAACTCATTGGTTTAGATACTTCAGAATAGCATTCCCTTGTTGACCATCATCCAAATTGAATAGCTCTAATCAGATAAAGGCCAAGCCATCAAAGAAGGGAGACACGCTGTAGAGAAAGAGCATTCTGAGTTAAATTGTTCTAATTGCACTCAATGAGCAACAAGGGAATAGAGAGAGTGGGGGCCTAGTGGTCTAAACATGAATGAATGCCTGTCCAACACATACACACACAAACACACCCACACACGGAAACTAGCATACGTCCATGGAAGCACAGACAAAAGCGTGCATTTACACAAACACAAGGTCCTTTTAGCAGTCAGACATGTACGACAAATACAGGCGCTGAAATGTTAACAGGCAAAAAGAAGTGGCACGCTTGGGGAACTTCGGCCAGATGGAGGTGGCAGGAGACACAGCAACAAGTGTACAGAGCTACAGCTGACACCACTTGAGACGAACTGCACACAAAGAGGGGATTTAGCCCATGAAAACCAGTACTGCTGTCTGGAACAGGACATTGCCAACTGACAGAAACCAGGCTGACAGAGAAAACCCGCCCACCCTAATCAGCACTATTCTGAAGGGCTCAAGGCCTCCACAACACACCACCCACCCAAACAAAGACGCCAGCATACCAAACCACTCGTTATTCCGGTTTCTCGTTCCCCCCCTGCTTACAGCCAGTCATCAACATCGTTGCTTACATTTCAGCAAGGTCGAGAGTGGAACAGATATCTTGAATGACACCAGGAAATGAATGCCGTTGCCATCCGATAAGCCTGCACAAAAAGTCCTTTACAGGAGGGTAAACTTCATTTGATCCAGGTAAAGAGCATAAGCTTTACACAGAGATTACGAAACATCAGAGGGGTAAAGCAACACTGGGCCCTCTATGGTTTCTCTCCTTATCACATCGTGATGTCGAATGACGAGTTGCAGTGCAAATGTACTGTATTGCAGCTACAGAGTCAGCAGGAATAAGGTGGTGGGAGCAGGATCTATTACAAGAACATAAAAACAGGAGCAGGGATCTACAGAGCCACAATGACTGCGCAAGCTCAAGTTACACATCTTGATCAAGGACCCTTCAACAGCACACACAGCTGATGCAGGCACTGAACCTTGACCATTCAAATCCTACAGCAAAAACTACACTTCTCTTTTTGTACAATATCTGTGAGAGGAAATGGGAGAAAAAGACACCTGTTATTTGATACAAGTGAATGTTGTCACACTGACAAGCTATGGGAAGCGCGACGGTGACCTCTGCACGCGCGACAACATAGCTGTTTCCCTTAGAGTTTAATTACCGTCTCCATATCTTATTTGACGCAGTCAAGTCACTGCCACAGTCATGGTCAGCCTCAGCGATCGTCACGGCCAGGACGGGCACACATCAGTCACAGGACTGACGTTTGGTAACCAAGCACCCCAGAGCACACTGAATACCAGCACAGGCTAAATGAAGACACCAACCTCATGGCCCATTAATACAGGACTTGATACTTAACACTGACAGGTTGCAATGTAAAATCCTTGTTATGCTGATCCACGTACAATAAACACAGAATCCCCTTGTGCAGACTTGATGCAACTATGGGGTCAAGTGGCAAAGGTAGCAAGCTCAATCAATGACATTCTTTGTTCAATGCCTTGTGTTCAAATCTGCTGTATTTGTGCACATACTTGACATTATTCTGGCTGCCCTTTTGGTTGTTAATTTGATTTTCAAGCAACAGTCTACAATACCAACATAAATATTGACTAGACCTGAACGAATCTTCTGCGGTTGCCGTAATTTGTCGGACAGAGCTACAAACAGCTACACGGTTTGTCCTATTTTAGTTCTGTTTGCTCCAAGTATGTTGAATTATTCACATGGTAGCCATAAGTGGAGTGGTCGTAGTATTGCTAGGTCAGGACCATCCATGGAAAACCCTCATAAATAAAACAGCATGTGACAAATAAGCTTGACGTCAGTCAGGTAAAGGCACTGCCTCTCTGTGTAAGACTATAGCCTACGCTGACTGCACTGACAAATTGGCTACAAGCTGTAAAAGCATATGTCTGACACCAAGTGTGCTAATATTCTACTCTAGCTCCAAACAATGAGCTCACATAACCTTACAAACATTTCATTTTCCAGTTTTTGATTGCAGCATTTTGTGTACATTCCCAGAGCAACACCCATGGGTACAAGATCTTTTTAGTCCAAAGGGTAAATGCCAAGCAAGGAGCTACATGAATAGTTGAGAAATTGTTGACTGTATGTTGCAGCTGGAGTTGTGCTCTTCTGAGTTGAACAGCGTACGCCTCAAAAAGGAATGAAATCATGTCCCATATAATAAAACACCCCGATTTAAGACTGCACGTGTCTGATCCTATATACAGTAACACCTTATAGCTTAACCTTCTCTCTGAGGGTTCAGGGCATGACTTTCCCACATCCATTAATATAATGCCACTGCCATTCACTGAGTCCCACTGCTTTCCCCATCAGAAGTGGGCCTGCAGTGAGTCAGGAGGGCAGCATGCCTGTGGGGTGAGTGCAGCATTTTATGTACCCTGTAGTTGGAATCTAATGAAGCCAGTGTCGGTGTCTGATGGCTGGTATCTGCTGGGTGGACTCATTTTAGGCCAGCACCGCAGAGAGTTGGGGGGCATGGAGGGAAACCTTACACCTCTGTAGAGCAGGCAGGGTGGAAACAAGAAGCATTAATGGTGATCTCATCAACTGCGACCCGGTCGGAGACCCTGCCAAGCCACATCACTTTTAATCTCTCCGTCTAGGGTCAGCACAATAGCAGTGGGCTCATGGGTCCATCACAGACTCGCAATGAAGATTAGAAATACCATGGAGTAATATGGTGATTAAGCATGGGTGGATGGATGGATGGGGGAGTGGCTGACAGATTTACTGGAAGATAGATGGATGATGATGATGGATGACGATGCATGGATGTAAGGGGAATAGGGGATGGATGGATGTGGATGCTGCTCAATTCAACATCTGTACCATGCTGATGAGTTCCTCAGCTAGCTTTAAGCTACAACAGATTGACTTAATACATGATCCCATCCACTGTCAGCAGATTTGTTGTTCCAGTTCCTGGAACCTTGCTTTTATAATCTTGTCACATTTTAGCTGTCAATTTAGCAATAAAAACTGCAACATCTGTGCATAAATGGAATCATATCCTGTAAACAAAACAATTTGAAAACTGTAAACAAATACATGCAATTTAAAAATGGTTTCATGATCTCATCTTTACTGTATAATTGAATTAAGCTACTGCAACAACACACTTATATTCATATTTCATAGGTTGCTAAGTTTAGCTGGAGCTGGTAGTAAAGTAAGCTCACCTAAATATGTCAGCAGTCAGTGTTCATGCAGCACGAGATCTGTGGGTAGCTGAGGGAACATTCAACTCCTGATGAAGAGACAGAGAACTCTAGCTAATGCTGTTAAAACACAGTCGCTATTTTAGAGGCCAGGACATTTTGACAAGCTCTGCTCACATGCTTTAGCTGCTTTAGTGTTTTTCTACACTTCAGTACCAGATGACTGCTTTTCTTCCTTGGTGAGCATCCAGAATTGCTGACACCACAAATATCAAATTTACTGTACATCACACTGAAATCAGGAACAGAAACAAGCCTCTTGTCTACAGTCACATCCAAAGCAATCACAATGTGAAGAGCCACTACTTATTGCTTGACCCTGTGCACGCCCGGGCCTTCAATTTCTAGCTCCTTTTGCCCCATTCCTAAGCTACTGGAAAGCCATTAACACAATAGCCTTGCTCATGATAAGCAGTTATGGAAGCTAACACTTGGCATTGTCTCTGGCCAGGGCAATGGGCCGGCAACAGGTTTCTCATAAATGCAAGTCAATCTGTTGCCATGACAGGACACGTTTTGTCTCAATCAGCAGGTTGCTAAGATGAATTCTGGGAGTTGCGCCTTGCACACATAGCATTCCCAGTTCCCAGAGCACCCTCCCCCTACACAGTGACCCTCCACTCCAGAAACAAAACCCTGGGAATGTAAGCTATGCAGGCTTGCAGCTCAGAGACACCTGTTCAGACAACCACGCAGGGCAAACCCTTCAACACTGGGCCTTGTCTGGGACGCTGCATCCGACCCCACCCTGACCTTTGCTGTCTCCACCTACAGACTTGAGTACTGCACACAAAAACCTAACAATGATGTTAACATCTGTATGCCTGCAGGATCGCATCCATACAGATATCATCATACATATGTTCCTATGGTACATACATGTCATTCCAGCCAAGCCAACGTCCAGGTGACAACTCTTTGCTGTTTCTCTTGTTTGACTGGTGCCAATCACCAATAAAAAGTCTAGGAAAGCCCACTTGCCATGTAAGCTGAGAGTATTCTGCAGGCGTGATAATGAAGCCGTCACATCCTCACCATGGTGCTAAGGCTGTTGACCTAGCACTGGTACAAGCCAAAGTAATGAACTGGACTAATTCATTTATAATCAAAATCCCCTGAGAGAGACTCCCTGCCCGTTTGGAATGCAGAACGAAGGCCTCCTACCTTTTTCTGGTCAAGATGTAAAAGAAGAACTAGGCTATTCCCAGTGAGAGCGAAGGAGCTGGCCAAAACTGTCGAGAGCCCATTGAGGTTTTGTCGGAGTCAACACAGGGCACTGTGCCTGCTCTCCAGTGAATCCCCTCCTTGGTATTCAAATTCAGTCAAAAGAAGGTCATCCTCTCTCTCTGTTTTGCTCTCTCCCTCAAAGCCAGAGCACCAAAACAGTGCTGAAAAGACTGAGGAGACCCAGAGAAACACAGTTTAGGAACACCTGCACTGTAACTGGCAAGCAAGCAGTCAACCTCCAAAATAAGGTCACCTTCAATATTAGTCAGCAGATTCAAACAAATGTGGAAGGAGCACTGTGACAGCAGTCTATTGTACAACTAACAGTGAAATGTGAAATATGTGAAATGCTTGCAGTGAAATGGTGAAATCAATGGAGAGTTTAAACCCCACTGGCAAATAGCTAATGACCTTTAATCCAGTACCTAAACATCATGCACTGCAGTTTATACACTAAAGGACATTCAAATATACCTGCATTCTAAAAGTATGCAAATTAAGGATTATAGCTTTAAACATTATCTTAACCACATTCTGAGACAGGGTTTCTGTTAATCGGGTCTCAGTATATCTAGCAATAACAGAGGTGGAGGAAGTACAAGACAGTGTCCTGTATCATTACACTATACACACACAAGTTAATAAGTGAGCAAACAAATGAATCTGAATTGAGATCTAACTGAAGCTGTCTAAGTGCTGAGTGTCCCAGTGAGCTGCCAGCTCAGAGGCTTGGCGCTGTCACCCAGTGACAAGCTCCGTGTCATCACACTTGACTTTACACAGGACAAGGGCTCTGTATTCCCTGTGGCCACACAAGATGGCACAGTGTAGGTCCTGGCCAGCACAGCTCAACATACGACAATGAGGAACTTGCTTGGCTTCAGTATATCTTTCATTAGTTATTATGAAGCTTTGGGATCATGCCAGGATTGTTCTGCTGGCAGCCTCAGGGTAAGCGTGTATTAAGGGCCCAAGCATATACCCTGGTGGTAATTCATTTAGCATGCAGTGTCTGCCAGCAGCAACTTTGTGTTGTGGGTGTGGGTGTGTTTTGTGATAGCTGAAATTATGCCACAATGTATTTCTGTCAGTATGATATGTAGATATGGTGGCCTACCTTACAGGTCCTTCTTTGTTTGGTTTTGTTTGTGAAGTCTAAGCGATGCGGTTACTAGCGGCCATTGTCCCAGTGTAGCCTCTAGGCCTACACTATTACTGAAACAGTTTACTGTAATTACCAAGGCATCTTCAACATTACATTGTAGTCTCACAGTAACGCTGCAACCACTTTCCCACGCAAGGCTGAATTTCAGCGGTAAGTCAAGTCACACACACACAGCCAGGACCACAACCGGATGTGATTATGTTTGGTTTTGAAAATAAAAGTGCTAAACTCTTTGAGAATATGTGAATTTGTGAATTACTGTTATGTACACAATAACAAAACACATATTGATGCACTCGGCGAAATTGTTAGCTAACCAGTGAAGTGAAACCGTGGCTGGCTGTAAGATAGACAACAAACTCATAACGTTACTTCACAGGAAAAACTGCAGCAATCCTATGATAAATGATCGAGAAGTACTAACTATAAAAACATTACATTCCCAAATATCATGATTCGACTGGAAGGAAGAAAATAGCCACATGTAAGTGCAACATGGTCACTATAAACTCATTTTATGCAACGCAGACAAATAAAGTCTAGCTTTATAAGAATATTACAGAAGCTGTTCACATACACGTCTATTTTGAAAACCCGGACCGGAAATACGGCTTTTGGGTCTCACTAGCTTGACAATGCAGGAGATAAGTTAGTAGACACAATATGTTGATACTCACTATCGGTTCAGTGCTCGGTGTTGAATAGCTTCTTGACGGCCACGGTTTAGTCCAACGGTCCCTTCGAAAGCAAAACTTTTCACTTCATTTATTTTCCACTTCAACACCGTGATTTACTGTCCAGTATCTCCGCCAGTTCAACTCATCCCCGCTCTCTGACTATCTGCTGAACACAACCTTTCAAAACGATACGCCTCGTCGGTGCCACACTCCAAAGCAGATAAAGTTGTCCACCGTAGCGCTGTTTTGGGATCCGTTTGTTTATTCAGCCACAGCGCTCATGAGTCGTTATAACAAGTGACATAGCTGTTCTGAGATCCGTGAGAAAGAAACGCTTCCCTGCACGGGCCGCCCAATCTTCCCTTTCATTGGTCCGTTTCCTGTTAAGGCGTGTTCTGTGGTTGTGGTCTCATTTTCATTGGCTAATCATATTATCAATCAAGCGCTAACGCCTCCGCAGTTGCCCCGCCTCCCCACCACCACAAAAAACAGGACGCATGGACAATAACCTATTTCTCATCAAATTAATGTTTACTGATATAAGAAACTGCTATTTATAAAACACCCATATCATTGGCGTTCCCGTGTTATCTTACGTCACGTTTTAAGGATAAAATAATTTATTAATTTGTTTTCAGTATTGTGGAAGGTAGGCAAATTAACAGGCACGGACCTATTTCAGGTTGCTCTGAATTATTTTAACTTAGTAAGATTTATTCTCCTTCTCTTAAAACCATTGGCATCTACAAACTTTCTATGAGTTAATATATATATATATATATGTGTGTGTGTGTGTGTGTGTGTGTGTGTGTGTGTGTGTGTGTGTGTGTGTGCGTGTGTGTGTTGTCTCGCTCAGAAGCGGTCAACTAAAGCCTGTTTTAGAAATAGTTGGACATAGGGTTTATGCGATCTGCTGCTTTTGCAGACCTGCAATATAAAAATGGTTCGATACCTCCCCCTACAGGTCATATTAGAATAAGATGCAACAAGTAATAATTAAAGCTCAAAAGTATTGGGGTACTGCATGCAGGAACTGAAAAGGCTAGTATCTCTTCAATCCTAGGGAAATGCATGTTATGCTCCTGATCACTGATCCTGAAACTGCTTAGAGAAATAGTGGGGTCTCCACTCTGTGATGGATGGACCACAATGCACAAAGACACTGGTCATATTACACAAACATTTTAGAAATAAGCCTACATACATGCAGACCCATACGCATGCTGTATGTGTGCCTTGTATATGTGTGTGTAACCTGCTTGTTCCAGAAATGTACCAACAATAGAGCCACGCCCACTAGTGCCCCCTGGTCCCCACATTTAAGTGCATTGTGTGCCAAAACGCTGAACTGCAGCTTCTTTTGTCCATAGTCTGGAATATGATCTAGCATTTATTGTCTGGGAACAATGGAACCCCTGCAGCAGCCACCGTCTCGACCATCAATATGTCCTGGTCAAGGCAACCAGTGTGGAGAGACTGCTTTGCATGTCCTCCCTCTTTCATTTCTACGGCCTAAATGTAAATTAATCACCAACCTACGATATTCCTAAAGCTTTATCATATGAACTTGTAGTCTGTGGTGTCGTGCTAAGCATTAATCTCGCCATATTATACTTATAATCCCGTTTGGTATCACTGTAATATTTCTACAAAGACTTACATTTGTGATGTTTATATGTCCAACGTTTATCACAGGATTGCCATGTTATTATTTATAAGGTATGCAGAACACGGCCAGTTAAGATCAAAGGAAGAGCACAGTAAAGCAAAGTAATTAACACAAAAAAAAGTCTCACATAAAGTGGAACAGGTGTCTTGTCCATAAAACAATTTGACTGTACTGTAGTTATTAGCAATGTTGAAAATTGTTCACATAAAAAATAACCACAGCAATCCAATACTAGGCTACATTTTAAAAGATGGTATACAACTGTCAAAGCAAGCCTAGAACTCCATGGAGGAATATTATAGGAATATTTCAGAGATTTTTATTTAGGGTGTCTGTCTGGATAAACTTTGCATGCGATGTCGCAGAATAACCAGTAGATGTCAGGAGAGAACAAGTCATAGACTACACTTGCTAGGTCTACTTGAAAAATCCGCTGGTGTGTATAACGCATGACCATAAAATCTCTACTTGTTTTACTAGTGCTTACAGTTGCGCATCGAAAATAATAACCCCTCTCTTATATACACATAGGTACACAACAGCATAAATGCATGGGAAATATTTTGTGAGTTCAGGCGACTACTTGACTCCAGTCAGTCTGTGTCCCGGATGTTGCCGTCGGAGGAAGGAGGTGGAAAATGGGGTTGCAGGCAAGGTTGCCAGTTTTGCTAAATTCCCAGCTTTCTCAATTGCTGTTGCGGGTTTTCAGGGTCAAAAAACATTGATACCACCTTTGTCAAAATCTTTATCCTGACACCTAAAAATACTGCAAGTGTTTGGATCTCGGATCCGACGAATTATGTAGTATAGATGGAACTTTTATAATATCTGATAATGGATTCAATAGCGCATTGTACTTAAATTGTTCGCATGCATGATCACACATGTACACATTTGCCCAAATCGATACACCCCGAGCTGTTGCTGTTATTATGTGATTACATGCTATTTGTATTCGTTGCCATTTACTTAAGCACAGCTTTCCCATATTGGGGAATGCATCATATCTGGCAACCCTGTACGCAGCTTCGGTGCTTCGTTTTTCGGTCGATAGAGACACAGTTGGTGTGTGTGTGAGTGGGAGATGGACTGAGTGAGGGCGCTCTTTCGACTAGCGAAGCCGAAAGCATTGAAATACCCACAAGCTAGGTTGAAATAATTGACGATTTCAGGTTGCTGAATCAACAAGAAAAACATAGTATTGTTGTCAGTCTTTCACATCCCACTCCAAACACACTAACACGGCATTGATGGTAATGTATGCAAGGAAACAACCGAGACTCGGCGATGGGTAAACATCTCTTCTAACGTTACTTATTCAGATTTTCCTTTTCCTCGTAGCTACGCTTTGACAATCCGCCATTTTTATTGAAACCAAAATAAGTGGCTAGAAACTTGCACGTTCAGCTGTTGCAGTACTTTCGTCTATTCTGCAGTATTGACACTTGAAGCCTCATATTCACAAACCCTTTCTTTATATTTGCAGGTGCGACCGAAGAGATTCTCAGCCCTATCAGGTACTTGTTAGCAAACGTTAGCAGCTAGCTGGCTAGCAACAAATAAGATTAAAATGGACACTCTAGTTCAGGCTTCTGGAAAGCACAACAGGCCCCAGTCAGTGCGGAAAATATACCGAAAAGTAACGTCTTTTCTTTGAAATTTAGGTCTGAGCGCTGCAAATATTCACTTACACAAACATTGATAGCTAAAGTTAATGTAGAATGAATACAACCGTCGAATTCAACGGTTTTGGAATAGACACTGGCGACTTTTATTGGAGCCCCAAGCTAATAGTAGCCTGTTAACGTTAGCTTACTTGCTAGCCAGTCCGATTAGGGCCTGACCGCAATCTGTCATTTTAAGGATATTGCTAAGCTCTCTAAACATCAAAGGATTCGAGACATATTTTGTGAACCAACGCATCTGATTCCCAATTAAAGTCTATTTACATTTAAACGATCACAGTGCTAGCTCTGATTTGTTCGTCTGATCAATTTTGCTTAGTTCTCTTAGCTACTAAGATCAGAAATGACACATTTGCAAATTTGTCTGTGTGTCGTTAATGATCAAATAAGGAGGTTTTCAATGAGTCTTATTTGGATATGCATGTTATCAAGTATCGTTGCGCTGGCAATATTTTAAATCGTTAAACCTGTTACTCAAAATATAACAAGGCAATGACGGTATGCATGGAAATAAGCTCTGCAAATTCATTCTTACATTAATAAACTTTGATAAGTAATTTGACATTGCAGAACTGTAGACAGCCAAATGTAGTATTTAATGGGAAGGTGACAGTGTTTTGGTTGACTAGCTGATCATGATTAATACCTGAAATCCTAATACAGAGATGCTGGAATATAATGATAATTTGTGTTTGCATCTGATTTGTGCCTGCAGACTGTCAAATACTCATCTAAGAGCCATCCAGGAGGGGACCACCGTCATGAGAAGATGCGAGACTCCTCAGATGTCACTCCTCCCTGCAAAATGCTCAGGAGGTCTGACAGCCCTGAAAACAAACACATTGACAGCACGGGGCACAGTAGAGCAAAGGCTGTCCACACACATCGGGCCAGAGAGAGGGATGGAGGTGAGAATCACTGGTTACTGAAAATCAAATGTGTTCAGATTAAAAAAAAAATCACTGACTTTAATGGCTACAGATAATTAATGATGACAGGTAAACAGATGCTCAGAGGAAATTGTCTTCCCAGGAACTTAATCATCTTTACAGTGCAATGTTACTGATCTTTGAAACACTGCTCTCCAGTGTTTTTGGTCTTGTTTTGTTTTTGCCTACACCCAGAAACAGTGCTTGCTTTGTGCTTATTTTTGTTATAAAGGTTTGAAGCAATAGATGTCTGAGCTGTAGCAATTTTGGAGCAAGCATAATGCAGATGCACTGATCAATGTACGTGGTAACAAATGGAATTTTCTCAAACCAAGATGTGTTTTTTCCTTTGGTCTGTCTAGCACAGCCAGTAGTTGATCAGAATAGAGGGTGATTTGATGGTTTATGAATTTGTTTGAATTCAACTACTGTGTGTGTAATGAACAAAAAGGGACACACACATTTGCAAGTTCTGTGTCATTTAAGTCATTTAGTGAAGACATTGTCTTGTGAGGGCTGTCAGTGCCTTTGTTATACTTTACATTTGAATTTGTTTAATAGTAAGGAGAGCAAAAATGTTATTCTCATTTTTCAAGATTAAAAATTCTTTAAAATCTGACCAAGTAAAATTTCAGTGGAAAGTCAGATTTGACTGTTTCAAGCCCACTTGTACTGTAAGATTTTCAGTGTTATTTTTTTGCTCAAAGACAACAGACATGCATGGCCTGCTTGGCTTTTGTACCCACACATGCAGCATCATAGCAGCGACTCAGAATGCGTTATGGCACTTTATTTTAATTGTACTTTTTTAAACAAGAACATTGCTTAAGAAAGCATCTTGTTCCTAGAATTAGACAGCATACTTTGAAAGCTGTTTTAGCACCACTGTATGACACATTCATGAGACTACTTTATAGGGCTCACTTTGAATCACAGCAGTGTTTACTCAGTGTCCATCATGTAAGCAAAGGCCAATCATGTCAGTTGTTTATCAACAGTTGGTATTTTGAATACATTTTAGGAGTGGGGTATCCCAGGGTAATCATTTTTTATGAAATAATGGCAAAATACAAGGTAATGTTCTTATCACTTCAAGTTAATTAATCAACATTGATTTACCCGTGGTGTCAATAGTCCTATTACCAACAGTGAAATAAAAATACTACAGAAATTATCAAAATGTCTGAGGGTGTACAAGGTGTTCCTTGACTAACAGAAAGGCCAGGTGGTAATTTTGCCTGTGGGTTACTGTGGAGATTGAGAGTTGATGAATGCATAACAACCCCGTGGAACATGCACAAGATTATTGGAATCTGTTCAGAATCCCTAACTAATGAACAGTATTAAGAGTCTTTCAGCGGTTTCAAGATGTTAAATGAAGTTGCATTTGATTTATGAATTTACTGGTATCCTAGAAAAAACATGTAACTGCTTGCGTTTCTGTTAAGCCATGTCAGGCAGCTATCTGATACTATACTGTCCATAGGTTGGTCTAAAGACATATTGCTGCATCACTTTGCGTTTAAATTGTAGCTTGGCCGGTTAAGCATAGGTTCACTTCAGAGATCCTGAGTTAAAAGCCAGTCCCCCCCACCCCCACCCCCAGATGTGTTTGATCCAGCATGTGCCATGTTGTCAAGCGTTACGGTGTCCATCAGAAATGTGGCAGGAGCTGCTAACTTCTTCTGCCATTGCGTCTTTTTTATGCTTCTTTTCTATTTTGTTCATAGCTGCTTGTGTCTGACGTGTGGAAACTCACTTTTGAATAATATGTGTATCTATACACAGTAAACAAACACAAAATCAGCACATGATCTTTTGATTCCTATAATGTTCCATATAGGAACATTATAGGAATATTACAGTGATTTTACTCTGTTTTTAGGTAATGTTTTAGCCTACCTTTTTTTTCTTTTTTTTTTTTGAGTTTTTTGAGTTTAATCTTTTTGAAGCCTAGTTTATTGGTCTTGTCAGCCTTGTGACAGTTAATTGAAAAAAATATATATTTATGCATATCCTAAAGTAACCTTTATGATTGTGCCAGGAGTTCAGTTTCCTGATTGAAGCTACTGACTGAAATAAAAAAAAAAAGTGGCATGACCACCACGCCTTCTCAAAGCGCCAAGCTGGTTGCGCCCTATCACAAATTAAATGCTTGCTTTTTATTATTGAATTGATTTCAGTGTGTGTTAGTTGTTGGGAGTTTTATGACGTGAGCCTTTGAATCCTTTAACAATCACGTTATTAATTTCGAAAAAGCAAAGATGTGAATAACTAAATCAGCACTCTTCATTCCTCAGAAGCCAAATTTTAGTGAACAGTCACAGCAGTTCATCCTTTTTGGTGGTCAGAGAAAACAGAGGGTCACCATGGGTGCAGTCTCAGTGCTATCGTAATGCTTGCTTAATGCAGTGTTTTTTTTGCTGTTGGAGGGTTGCACATGATTTCACACTTTTGCTATAGGAGGGTTGCACATGACGTCACACTGAGCCAAGGCCCCCATCCGCCATGTTGGTTCATAGCGGTCCCTCTGGTACATGTTAACTGTCAACGCGGTGTTGCTGCACTCATGTATCGTCATTTTCACATGCAACATTTCACTCAAAATGTAAATAATAGTTGCTTGAAGTTGCTTGACACTGAAGGCAAACACAGTATGTATAAGTGTCTCAACATCTAATAATAGTAAGACATAGTCTATAGTACCTCACAGTACAGGGAGTAATGTTACAGTACAGAGAAACATAGTGGCTTAACATTACATGAAGCAAATAAGATTAAGCATCAGATTTATACTTATACATACCCATAAATACACCAAAATATGTTAACCACACTTGTTCCTCTGCGGTTCTTGTACGGAAAGAAATTGGCTTTCAGTTGCTTTTATTTTCTTCAGGGTTATCCACAACATGTGAGGAACCAGATAATTAACAATGTCTTTATAATCATAACTGACAACAGGTGGCTCACAACCATCAAATCTTTTGCTTTTAGTGTGTGGGTCGAATAAAACAATGTCCATTTTCTCTCTGTAGCGTTTCTTTGCCTCTAGCAGTAACTGGTGCATGCACTCTTCGGTTCTCTATTCCTACTGACAACGAACCAAGATGGCAGTGTAAACAAAGCGTGAGGCAATTGCGCAACACTGTTGCAACCCTCCTGTATGGTTGGGTATTGCTAGGATTTTATTGCTAACAATACCATTATCGATACTGATGAAATGGAGTGTGACCGCAAGGTTGTGATCCTGAGTAATGCTCGTCTACCCAGCACAAGTAATTGCTAACATTTGATACAGTTGTTATTTAAAGTATTTTCCTTTTCAACCTCTTACAGAGCAAAAGTAAAAGTGTCTAGAAGAAAAATAGTAGAAAAACATAGAAAATCTGACTTACATTTTATACACAACTTCTTCTCTCTGGTTGTAGGCCAGTACAAGACTACAGATTGAGACTTAAATTCCAAAAATGGTTGATCACTACTGTGAAAATGTGACTCATTCTTGCAAAATGATCGCAAACATACATTTTTAATTTATAGAGATTATCAGCTTGTTTTTAGTTTGTTATTAGACCTTTGCTTACAATAAGTAGCATATTTCAGTTTTTAAACACTTGTATTGAGTATTTTCTACCAAAAAAGACAGGGCTGTAGTGTTTTGGATTAAAATTGTTTGCACTTCATGAAGCAATGGAGACTTTGATACAACTCACTATACCATGCCAGGTGATGCAACTTGACTAGTATCTGTGAATAGAAATTCCATTTTAGTGCCAGTGGGCAAGGGGTCACCTTGCTAGTTTATTTGTTTCCATAAAG
>OMKZ01018316.1:0-14780 GCA_900302535.1 Neoniphon sammara | reverse complement strand
TTTTTTTTTTTTTGCCTCAGGGCAATTCAAGATACGCCACATTTTGACAAAATCCCAAATCTAATGATATTTGTCGCTTTGTGCTATTTACACAAAGGCTACTCAATGTTAAAAAAAAGGGCTTACTTTGAGTCTAATTTATGTGATAGCGACAGACGGTGTTTTCGATAAATGGTAACATCAGAAGTGATGCTGGCCCATTACCGTGATGAAAAAAAAATCATTGGAAAATCCCCATGTTTCCCAACCTGTAGATAGAGTATAGGAAAGCACAAGCAAAAGAAAAACCTAAGGCTTGTTCTGTAAGCAAATTACTGGTATATAAGTAAGAGTGTGACTAATAACTTATTCCACTGTACCTTTTCAAACAAACACAGATGTACATCCCCACCTTGATTGCCATACTGGACACCCCAGCCACATTTTGACCAAGATTTATTTTACTGTTGAGGATATATCACCTACAAACTGTTTTCAGACAGGCACTGCAGTTTGAATGGGTTGATGAGGTCACTGGAAGAGGCCAGTTTCACTCTGAAGGTATAGCGATGAGCAAGGGAGCATTTTAGACAATGCAGCCTGAGTGTGAGTGCAGCATGTTTCTGGCCCAGGTCCCGGCCAACAACTCTGACTGTATCTGCTTTGGGTCATCAGAGCATTGGATGGAGGCTGAGCGTTGAGATGCTCGCATCCGCTGAGCAGGATACACTCCACGGGGTGGAAGAGAACGCTGCAGCCATGCAAGCTGTTCAACAATTGTGTTATAGACACACTAATCACACTGTGATCTGCACAAGCAAGGGAGAAATATCATTTAATGTGAAAGAGGAACTGGCCTAAAAAATGAAATCATCTGTCACAGGAAGGCTAAATGTGTAGCCTAATTTGCAAGTAGTAATAATACTGGGCACATCCATGTGGCACAGTTTGTATGCCAGCCAGATTTCAATCCCCATGCATGGCCCAAAATCTTGACTTCCAGCCATGCTGCTATCTGTGCTGATTCCTCCCTGCTTGTTGTCTTCATGGAGACTGTTTTTAGGCCATCAAGTAAAGTGCCACATTGCACTCACAGTGCATAAGTGCAAGTTTTAGGGAAAATATGGCATTAAAAGTGCAACATAAACACCGCCTGGTAAATTCATATACTTCTCTCTGCCTGACATCTGTTCAAATAAAGAGAAGTAATAGACAAGGAAGGGGGTCTTTGAATAATAATGGATAATGTGAGTAGGTCTGTCAGAAATTGATCTTTGACAAGCTGCACTAGCCTCCTTGACAGCATTTCATGTCTCATCTTCTACAGTATACAACCGGTTTATGGAGCTCAGCATCCACCTCTTGACCCACGCTTGCGACGCACGTAAGTGCTCGACAGCACGAGTCTGCATGGAGTATCATCCACGTGCACATTTTCTTTTATTCCCATTGTTTCCTTTATTTGTGGTGCCGCTGTTTTGTCTTTGCTTTGGGTCTTTGAACACGTACAGATTGCATTAGTGCCAGTGTCAGTCATGCAGTGTTAACAATGCCATTGTTCATTCTCTTTGAGGGCTGCTGTGCTGTCTTTTACTGCCTTTTTTTGTACACATCATTTTCAGTCTGTGTTCTTGTTTCTTTTGGGGCCATAGTCTCATAACAGTCCCTTTTATCCTGTCTTGTCTGAGAATCCAGGAGGGATGCCTACCTGTTATAATCGTTTAATCATCTCTGCACCTTCTCTAAGTGTTGAATTCCCAGCTGTGGCATATCACTAAGACCTTTTTATACTTTTATTCTCTCTGTCTCTCTCACTCTGTCATCTACAGGTTTCCAAAAGACACTCCAAAGCCTAAGTTCAACAATCTGAAGTCTAAGAAGGCCTCTAGTTTTCATGAGTTTGCCCGCAGCACCAATGATGCCTGGGATATTGACGATGAGGAGGACGAGGATTTCCTTGGGGCACCCGCCCCCCCCTCATCACTGCCATCAGGCCGGCACTCCACATCCACGCATCACCAGGTGGCCATCTGACCGTCATGAATGGATTGTTTTGACAGTGTTGGCCATGAAACAATCACAAAGGAGCTACATAAATGTTACTACTCTTATACTATTTGTACCTTGAACTCAAAAGGTCTGGCGATGTTTATCATTTCAACATTAACCCCTTTTGGTGGTATCAACTTTAACTCTCTCTAGCAATTGGCAATTATCTCATCTGGATACTGAATCACCCTGAAATGAAAGAAGTGATATTAATCTCCTCTTTTCCCTTTTCCCATGTCTTTGCCCACAGTCCTCCCAGCAGCAGAGTCAGACTGGTGAACTGCAGAGCGGGATGGCAGACAGACTGGCACCTCCCAGTGCAGAAGGTCATAACCTCCAGGAGGTGCAGGAGGAGGAGACAGAGTGTGAACAGGTCAACGGCAGGGTGGTCAAGTCCAGCAGTGAGGCCCATCTCAACACATCCTCAGGTATGTGGGTGAAATGCTAGACTGGTTAACTCTGCATTAACTACCAAGCAAATTATCAGGTGCTTGACAGGGGAGGTAATCTCAGACTTTGTTCGGAGGGATAAGATAGACACTGAAATCTGAAATTAGGGCTTGTGGAACAACATCTGGCCTCCTAGCCAAAGATCATGTGCCTCACAGGACATTTTGCAGTCCTGTACATGTATCTCTAAATGCACTGCAGAAATAACAATGTGCACAGATAATGGAGTGTTTTCAGTGATTCAGAGAGAGGACTCAGTGAGTTCATTAGCATGCATACAATAGAATATATGCTGTCTCATTTTATACTGTTTCTCTCATTTGTATGCATCTTCATGTCCTAGTCACATAAGTCTTTGTACACAAGGAGTAGCAGAATATTTTGAAGATCACCATGGAAACAAAACTTACACAGACCGTAAAAAACAACAGTAAAGAAGATGTGCCTTGATTAAGCCTTTAACCCCAACAGCTCCAGTGCCCACAAGTCTGTGGTTGGACTGGGCAGCTCCCAGGTGCAAATATGTAAGACTGTGGTACAGCACTTATTAATAAAGCATGGTTATAAATAAAGGTTAAAAAAATCAGTATATGACCTTATCCCAGCTACCGTTATTATGTTATCACATTTACATGCACCAGCTCTTCAACAGAATACTTGAGCATCTTGAATAATACCAGAATATAAATGTAAACACACTCGATAACCTTGTTGTCATTCTTGGTGAGGTTGGCCCCAAACTATCTGAACTGAGGGCCAGTGTGCAGCGTCAGATCCTCAGGCAAAGCCCTGCTGGCCATTCAGAAGTCCACGCTTAAGGCTAAAGGTGACAGGGCCTTTGTCATCAGGGCCTCTGGCCTCCAGACCAACTCCTAATAGAATTACTGTCATCGTATATATAAAAAAAATGTATGCATTCTTTCATGTGTTGTTTTTATCTGTTACCTTTACTGTTATGATGATTTCAATCACTTGTCTTTTTTTTATCTTGTGGTGCCTTTTAGTTTATACTTGTTTTATTTTATGGGCACTGTGTTCAGTTTATTATCATTAAGTTAATAGATATTCTCACTTTTCATTTCTGACCTCCACAGTTCGCTCCACACTGCAGAAGCAGCAGTCGCTCCCTGTCCGTCCCATCATCCCTTTAGTGGCTCGCATCTCAGACCAGAATGCCTCAGGGGCACCGCCCATGACGGTGCGCGAGAAGAGCCGATTGGACAAATTCAAACAGCTGCTGGCTAGTCCCAACACTGACCTAGGTGGGAGAAAACAGAAAAAGGAAAGCAGGCCAGTTTCATACTGTAGACATAGACTAAGCGTTAGTCTCAGGATAACGTCAGCATCATACCTCTATTACTGCTGCGTCACTCTACTACAGATGCATTGCATTACATTACAGGTTTTGCATGTGTAGACTTTATTCTGCTTATGCCCTTTTGTTGCTAGCCCAAAGTATTTTCGATGAAAACATTCTGTCTGTGAATCAGAGTTGCAGCAAAAAATTAATGTTGTACTCCAACAATCAATAACACACTGAATCATGTTCAGTTGTATTTGAGTAATCAGAACTTTGCACAGAACTCCATTCATGATTTGCAGAAACAAAAATGATGCATGGATTAATAGTGATCCCTATGTAAGCAGTTCAGTTAAATGGAGATTTCAATCAGCGTCTGTCATGTAGAGCCATTAGTCCTGGTCAGTCCAGACACTCTGGATTACAGCCAGATGAACATAATTCCCTGTCTCCATAGTTATTTTTAAAGGGTGCTGATCTCTCCTACGGTGCTCTCAGCATCAAATACAGCGTTGATATTGTGTGTCTCATATCTTGCTGTGTGTTGTGCTCTGCAGAGGAACTCCGGAAGCACAGCTGGTCAGGCATACCAAGAGAAGTTCGGCCAATCACATGGAGACTTCTCTCTGTAAGTCACATGACCTCAGATTTCGCAACATCACATGCTCTGCACTGCATCTTGGCTGAGTGTTCAGCATTTTGTGTCTCAACCCCCCTTAGATAGTCCAAGTTACATTTCTTCTGTCAGTCTTTAAACACTAGCCACTTTCATTCATTCTCTATTTCCATGGAAAAGCTCCCATAATGACAAAAGCCTTATCCTTACGGCAACCTTATCTTCTCTATTCTCTCTTATCTCAAATAGCTTGCCTGTTCCCCCGTTTCTCTGAAACTGCACATAATCAAAAAAAGGTTTCTCCTCACTGGAAGTTTTTCTTTTTTTTTATTTTCTCTTATCACTTCCCCTCTGCCCGTCCCTGGCAGGGCTACCTGCCGGCCAACATGGAGCGCAGAGAATTGGTGCTAAGGAGGAAGAGAGAGGAGTACTTTGGCTTTATAGAGCAGTATTACCACTCCAGAACAGACGAGCACTATAAGGACACATACAGACAGGTACTACCTCAGTTAACAAACTGAAATAAGCTGTAAGACCACCAATATCCATCAGTCAGCAATTTTTAACTTATTTAAAAATAGGTCTGATGCATAGTCAGTGCAATCAAGAAGCGACATGAAAATATAGGATATTGAATTCAGAAAATAGCATTTCATTGTTTCTTCTTATCAGATCCACATTGACATCCCAAGGACCAATCCTTTGATTCCCCTGTTCCAGCAGCCCGCAGTACAAGAGGTGAGAGTGAAACTCCTGGATAGCAGTGGAATTACAAACAGTTCACATATCTTAAGGGTTCATCAGAAGTGCATATGGGTGGAATTTTTCATGCTCTTTGTAACACGGCTTCACTTTTAAGGGAGAATATCATAGTGGTGCGACAACACTGTCGACTGAGTTGTACTGTAAAACACTGTTTGGCATTAACATATGCAATCATGCCTTTTCTCTCTTCTTCTTCTTCTCCTCCTTCTTCTTCTTCTTCTTCTCCTTCTTCTTTTTCTTATCCTTCTCCTCTTTGGTCCAACCCATAATAAAAAAATATTATTTGTTTTGTGTTGGGTTTGTAGAAGTTACACACTGCTTATTTACAAGTGAGCCAGAGCTTGAAAACAGCAGTCACATGGACTCACAAGTAACTTGGTTACGGAACAGAGTTTCGGCAACTTGTTATCCCGCCAGGTTAGAGATTTTGGTGGCAGAGGGGATTCAAAACAAATCCAGTTCCAGCCCTTGTACTAAGCACGATGAATTGGTCTCCACACTTTCCCATCATTTACTGAATGTATTAAAAAGACATGAATATAAGAATCAGTCCAAACTATGGTTTGCCCTCAGTTCAATTTGTTATACCAGCTTTTCCAAGCATGGGTAAGTGTTGGCTGCCAGATGTCCTCCATCCATCTCCTTATACCTATAAACCCTTACATTTTGAGATAATTTCCTGCGTTTAGTACAATTACATACTCACTCTTAACAAGCCATACAACAGTTGTCTTGGAAGAGGACCAAGATCTGCAGTTTCAGGCATCTTGGTGTAGTTAAGAATAAATTAAATTGATTTGAGAGGTTCGACTGTCTATTAAATTGTATTGTACTGTGTAATATTTTCCAGCCATTGAGGAAGAGCCTGCTTTAAATTACAGCAAAATAGAGGAACTTGGCAATGAAAAGGAACTTAGCAGAGTGTGGCCTCTTCCTCAAATGAGGAGATTTGTGGGTTTTCGAAATACCTAATATCTATTTCCAGATACACTAGATATGCTGTAATAAGGCTAAGTCACTGCATAAATTTTGTCAGTGATGGAAACAAATGGCAGACAGTGCAACAAAGTATTAACTCAAGTGAAGAATGGTGCAGAGCCCATACAGCCAGCCAAAAATAGCAGTATACTCTTTTTAATATGCAAAATGTAAAGTATGCCAATGCTTTTGTGCCTTGTAATCTGTATAAAAAGCCCGCCATACACCATCAACATGCATGCTATCACTGTCTTTCTCCAGGTGTTTGAGCGTATCCTGTTCATCTGGGCGATCCGTCACCCAGCCAGCGGTTATGTCCAGGGGATCAATGACCTGGTCACGCCATTCTTTGTTGTCTTCCTTTCTGAGTTTGTCAGTAAGTTACCTGCTGGAAAATTAATGTAGCTCACTGCAAAACCCGATACGTTCACACTAGACCAAAATGTCTTTGTCTGTATTGCACAGTTCGGCTTTTCTTGCCAGCATTAATCAATGATGGTCCGCTTTGTGTAGCATTATGCCATGTTGTTAATGCATCACGGCTCATATGTATTTCCTCAACCAGTCTTAACATGGTCAGCATTCAGCATTCAGAAAACTATTGATAAGAGTCATCTTATGTGTACATTTGTTAAGGATAGATTTACTTTGTGTCCAGTGTAGGACAGGGGACTATTGATCAAGATGACAGAGTTGAAGCCTTGGTGGATGGTTGATGGAAAAACTATTTCAATATACCCAACACCTCTATCAGGGTGAATGCAGGTCCTTAGAAAGTCTTAAATGGTCTTATATTCAATTTTATAAGTATTTGGCTTTACAAGTCATTAGGCTTACAATTTAATGTAATTTTAATTTTGACAAACATTTTATCTAATTTCATCTACCCATCTATTTCTTTTTATCAAAATTAGTCAAGTTCTTCTGCATCAGATCAACATTTGTTATGTTATACGGTGTTTCCCCTTCAGTATTTATTTCAGCAGTGGTTTTGTTTAGTATGTGCGCCGCTGGAATCCATATTTCCACACACCACTGAAGGAATAACTTAAAACTACCTTAGAATCATTCAAGATAGGTAAAATCATGTTCATGGAGTCGTGTGCGCGTGACTTTGTAAATGCATTTTTATGTGTTCACTGAGAACAGAAAGGCTCTGGAGGCCCAGATAATTGCATATCTAATGTTGTAATCAGGGTAAAAGTCAAGGTTATAGAAATGACTTTACACTTAAGAAATTTTATGCTGTTGAACATTAATGTCCAGGGGATCAAGCAATTTTATGCTGTTGAACATTAAGAGATATAAAGAGAAAAGATAAATACAGTGAGTAACAAAGATAAGATATTAGATATTACCTTTGTGGTCTCGAACATCAGAGGTGAGTTCAGCAAATGTTATTAGCTTTATGTTAGCTGTGACTGCTTGAGTCAGCTAGCTAGCTGCTCAACAGACAGTTCGCTATGAACATCCGAAAACATTGGCTTTGTTGACCTCAGTTCTGGTCAATGTTATATGTTGTGTTTATACTATCTCTGACTGAGCAGTTAGCTAAATAAAAGACTTAGTATAAAGAGGAGGAGCATTCTACCTTTTCGCTGTGCCTGCCGCCTCTCTGCACTGACCGCACGGCAGATGAGGACTACAGTGCACGCGCAGACTCGCCCGTTCCGCTTTGAATAGTTGCTGTATTTCTCTCACCTGTTGGGTTGCGGTGTTATTGGCGACTAACAAATCACAGCTCAATCTCAAACGTGACACAAGAGAATTAAGTGGCTTCCTTTACCGAACTAAGCATCGTTCTACCTAGGGATGGGTATTGATAAGATTTTATTGATACAAATACTATTATCGATTCCGCTTATGGATCCGATTCTTTATCGATTCCCTTATCAATTCCTCCTGTGAATTTTCGGTGTATAAAAAGTAGACTTTATAGGTTTTCTGTGTCAAAAACAACATTTTATTGAGTTTAAAAGTAAATAAATATGAAATTGGTCACTGGATCTGGATACCTCTGGACGTAAATGAATAAGTCTTGGAAATTCTGCTGCTGACTGACGAGCGTGATTGACGTGTGTCATGGCACGTGACGTCGACGTAAGGTTCGGCCGCTCCGGCGTAATGTAAAGAATCGATAAGGGAATCGTTAAGCATAAAGGCTAATGATGTCGATAGATCGAACCTTTTCTAATCGATTCTTAACAGGAACCGGTTATCGATACCCATCCCTAGTCTACCTTGCTATACCGAAGTTCAGGGCAGTGCTGTCGCATGTGACGAAAACGGTGTAAACCCCAAGCCTACTGCTAAACCTAATACTTGCTGCCTTTATACTTATTTGCTACACTTACCAGTTGGGAAAATTAACCCAACTCACTGTATACTACTTACGTGTTCTAATTACCTGTGATGAGAAATCCAAGATATGGACACCCTGTGAGATTTATTTGTTCCCTCAGGAAATATCTGTTTGAGTCTGACTAATTCAGTCCCATTCATTGTTATTTGTTATTCCAGAGGAGGATGTGGAGAACTTTGAGGTGGCGGCCCTGCCTCTGGACACCCAAAGAAATATCGAGGCTGACAGCTTCTGGTGTATGAGCAAACTGCTGGATGGGATACAGGTCTGAACCACAAACATGCACACACATATGTAAATGAACAGAAAAGTAGTTACTGTAAATAATATGAAAGTGTTGCTTTCATGACTTTGCTGTTCCTTTAGGACAACTACACCTTTGCTCAGCCTGGGATCCAAAACAAAGTGAAAGCTTTGGAGGAGCTGGTCAGCAGAATAGATGGTAAGTGGCCCCCTATCAGTTATCATCCGCTGGGTCACCTTCATTATGAAATGTCTGTGGCACCATAGCATTAAGTGTGTTGTAGGTCACATTAGGTTTTAGATTGCCTGTATTTGCACCCGTGTTTCTGCTGCTCATTCCTATTTAGTTTGGGATTGTCATCTTTGTGTGCCTGTCTGTGCTTGCATGTGGAGAGCAATAGAGGGCTGCATAGCTGATTCCAGATAAGAGCTGTAAACAGGAAAAATGCAATTACAACCTGTGTATGTTTGTGTTTGTGTGTGTGTGTGTGTGTGTGTGTATGTGTGTGTGTGTGTCTGTCTCCCAGAGGACATCCACGGTCATTTCAAAAAGTATGAGGTGGAGTACCTGCAGTTCGCTTTCCGATGGATGAACAACCTACTGATGAGGGAGCTGCCACTTCGTTGCACAATCCGACTGTGGGACACCTACCAGGTAGAGCACAGTGTTGTACTGCAGCATAACCACTACTGCACCATTAATCAAAAAGCAACTGATCTGCAACATTGACTCATGCAATTATCTCAAGAAGCTGCAGAGAGGAAGAGAAACACTCGCCTCAACAATTTAGTGTGGTGCTGTTGTAGTGTGAATATTGCCCTGAGGGTGGCAGTAGCTGGAAGGTTACTGTCATCCAATTGGAAGTCTGAAGTATATATAATTGTGCACATTTATTAAATATCATAAATGTAGTATATATACACATGATTCTTTATATCTGTTCAATGTTGAGAGTTTTTTTCTGCCTTATGTATGTCTGTGTTTGTGACTTTTGTGTATGCACAGGTTGTAATAGACTACAACACTGCTCTATTTTCAACAGGCTGAAGCAGAAGGTTTCTCCCACTTCCACCTGTATGTCTGTGCTGCTTTCCTCATAGAATGGCGCAAAGAAATCCTCTCCATGGTTGACTTTCAGGTAACAATGACATTTTAGTGCCACATGCAAAATAACTGCCCATTCTTTTCAACGTACCCTCAACAGGAAAGTACCTATTGAATACAGATTTCGGGCACAGAGGGAGGTAGCAATGTGCTCACTTGTCGACAGACAGGTTATTGTATTTATATTTGTAAATGAATATACATACTATTAACTTATGTCGCTCATGCCAAATTGTGTTGATGTCTGTTTTTTTCCCCTCTTGCTTTCTAGGGCCTTCTCATGCTACTGCAGAACCTTCCCACAATCCACTGGGGCAACGAGGAAGTGGGTCTCCTCCTGGCTGAAGCCTACAGACTGAAGTACATGTTTGCAGATGCTCCCAACCACTACAAGAGATAGGCCTGTGGCTTCCAGATTGTGGGAATCACAGTGGTTTTCAAACTAGACTTTATTTAAATGGACCGAGTATCTGAGATACTCCAGACTTATATTGTCTCATGTTGTCTCTGAAATAACCTGGAACAGACTGACACACCTGTACAAAGATACATCATGTAAAATACACACACTAAAAGGGTAAATGAATGGCAACTCCTCAACTGAGCCAGGTTTTTCCTCTGGAAAACTTGCTGTTTTGGCAAGTTCAGTTCCGGGGATTTGCAGGTTATTATTTATCTCAGTGCATTTGCTTAAATCAACAAGTAATTAGTCTTGAAAAGTAAATCCAGTGAGTTTGGGTTTATGGTGCACCGATAGAGCTCAGTGAATATGGGACTATTTTCGCAGTCAGTGTACTGTACTTCAACATTGGACTGTTACAGTGTAAGTGCCCATACATTTGAGCTCTTGGTTTACCCAAACTCTCTTAGGTCATGCAGCATTGATTGTCTCACAAGTTAAATGTACATTGAGAAGAACATATGTAATATAATATACAAGGATGATGAATGTTTGTGAGATCATCCTTTTAGTGAAAGATGGTATCCAGAGATTATATTTTTTTCAGACTTGTTTTAGTGATTGTTTTACAAAAATATATATATATACTTCTAGGGTGTACAACAAGCAACCATTATATTTTGTTTCTCTCTTCAAACTATAGCCTATTGCTTAAGTTTATTCTGCTTCTGTCACACCATTGTGAATAATATACACTTCAAGTCTTCCCCTCCTTCAGATCCAGGCGAGCTAATTTGTGAAGAAGAGACTTTTGTTTCGGTTCAGCATGACCAAACCTGCTCGAAGCAATCAGCTAATTATAGTCGTCATTGTGGACCACAATCAGTCGGTTTAATTGTGTGTCCCAGAACTGGATGAGGACCAAAACAGCTCTCCTGGATTTCTCAAAAATGAGAGTGAATAAGCTCCTGATGAAGGGCTGACTTGAGATAAAGGTTACGATTTTGGAACAGCTGATCTTAACTTGATATCAGTCAGGGTTGTTTTCATCAATTATCTTGGAATAAAATGCGACTCAGAGACCCGTTTTGTCTCCTCGGTCGTAGAAATTCTACAAGTTAAATCTTAAGAAACTTTGTGGATGTGAGCCCAGGTCTGAGCGGTATAGTAACATGAATCTTTAGTACCTTTTACTCTGTATTTGGTATATATTAAAATGAATCATGGTTCACTGCTGCTACCAACTACAACCACTCTGTAAACCAGAAGAAAGTGCCACTTTGCATTTCAGGCTTTGTCATTATGAAGTAAGAGAACTGATTTACTATCAGTTTGCCTTTCAGGGTATTACAAAGCAGTTGGTGAAAGAGAATAAGGCAGCGAGTTTAGATCAATATTAAGTACAGCTCTTATCTCCACAGGGGTAAGTGAATCTTACCGCCTCAGTGTGACTAGATCAGAAATAACTGGGGACTTTCCGGTTCATTTAACTTTGGAGTTCCCCACTCATGTGTTTGCACTAGAGATAATTTATTAATTGAAATGTGTCTGGGTTCATGTGGTCTGACTACTAACTAGTCTATGGTGTATATCATTTAAATTTTGGCCTTAGACAGGTGAAAATACCATTGTAGTTAGAGACTGCAGCACATATGAAAACTGTTATCAGCTCCAAATGGTAACAGTTGATGAGATGTATGTCCTAATGTTGATAGACTATCAGAAACCTGACCAAACTAGCTACTTGGTACTTAATGTTCAGAATTGTAGTCTTGCCTCCTATTTCTACTTGTTCAGAAATAATTTTAGCAACCCATTGCAAAATAGTGACTCTGTTGACACTTGTACTCAAGGTCATGTAGTGACTCCAACTACTTGAGACAGTCCTATAAACACAGTGCAGCTGGATTTCAAAGTATATGACGATGCCTTTGTTATGAGCATTTGTAATGTACTCTTGTCTTTTACAGTATAACATGGGCAAATGCTTTGTTAACATTAATGCCTGTAATATATAAAATCATACCATTTTCAGTTTGTTCGATCCTATACCTGTGAGTTTACCTTTGTCAGTGACGTGATTGAGGAAATTGTTTAATTTGTGTATAATTTGTGACTGCAGGTTTTTTTTAATGTGAATACGTGTCACTACTTCATCTACCTTCATTACCAGTGATAATTATTTGTACTCAGTGTGTGAAAAAGATGGACAATCATTTAGCCTACAGTACTTTGAGTAACTATTAGATTTGGATTGAGGTTTTCGCTTTTATGTTGCTATACATCTGAAAATGGCATTGCGCAACTGTGGAGCAAATTATTCATTTTATATGAGGCATGGTAGTGAATTTTGATTTAATTTACTATGAGCAAATTGTAGAATGCACTAGACATCTGGCTGATATCCTGGTCATTGTAGACTATAAAATACGAAAAAAAAAAAAAAATTCAAGGGAGTCATCTTTCTAGGATAGGATGAATGAATTTGTTTTTCTTTTTGTTTTTGTTTTGTTATGTTTCCCCCATTAAGTCGTACTAAAATATTCTTCTAAGACAACCATAGTCTACAATGTTAGCTTTATAATGCCATGAAGTAACTAAGTGCTACTGGTGATACTGCAGTGCTTAAATTGAGCCAGTATGAAAAACTGGCTTAGATTTTTTAGATTTTTTTTTTTTTTAAGTAACTGTGATGTCTGTCCATTTAAGATTTTTTTCTCCCCTTTTTGCATTCACTTTGTGCTTTTGTCTTGTCATCTATAATCCTGTGTTCTTCAGCCCTGTTTAACAAAACATTTGAAAAAAAATGTTTTTGAGTGTAAAAGTATGCCTTTTAGCCTTAAAGTAGATTTTGCGCCATACTTCTTCATTCTTTTGTGCAATCAGCTGTCACTAGTTTTTATTATTTTCACTCCAAGGCTTGCCATGATTGTATTGTTCACAGCAAGTTGTTTCATCTGTCTTATGTCATCTTCATGATGAAGACAAAGAGAGGTTGACTAAATGTAAAGTTAACTTATTTGAGTATTCATACTGTTTGCTTTTTCTTTTTCTCCAACAATCAAATGCCAAACCCCTGGGCCAATACAATCTGTTCTTGTTAGAATGCTTCAGTAGTCTGTGCTGGCTTCAGCCTTAAAAGGAAGAATTATTACAGTAATCTGCTGTATATTAACCTTTGGTTTATATTAAACAATTGTAATTCTTCATTTTGGCGTGTGTGTGTTTTGGGGATGGGTTGAGATCACAGAAACTTCAAATAAGTGTTTCTAGATAGAGCTGTTTTTACATAGGTTATGTTATTTTGTCCCAGGTGATCTGACAGTACCATGTTAAGGATTTAATTTTGGTGTTTAAAATAAATTTTGGAACTAACGGTTGAATTATTATTATTATTATTATTATTATTATTATTATTATTATTATTATTATTACTATTTTCATATAAAATAAAATTTGGAAATAATGGTTGAATTATTTTTATTTCTCATGAAAATGTTATATATAGAAGAAAGGGTAAATGACGTAGGCGGAAGTGATCCTTACAGCTTCACTCACCAAGTACACAAACTTCGGTTTCACTTTTGCAGCCATGCCAATGTGGGATGTGATAATGACACTAGAAGTTAATTCAGCAAACCGAGCCCTCTGAGTTTAATCTGCTGGAAGTTCATCTGTTGCATCCAGTTTGTTTGAGTGCCAAGGTAAGCTGTTTTGCAAAAGGAGCAAGGTGCATTTTATTATGTTAGCGCAGCTTCTTAGCTAGCTAACGTTAGCAAACATGAAGGCAGCCTCTGGTTTTCCTGTAGCGCTGTAGCGCCACTGGGATGCTTCTGGCTAGTCACTAGCTGGATTGCTAGCCATTTAGAAACATTTGCTAGTTTCTGTGCTATTTTAAAGATGAAACCCAGCTCCTATTAATCGTAGATGCCGTTAGCAAGGCGGAAAAGCAAGCTAGCAGGTATGTTAGCCTATCAGTTCCTTCTGTTAATTTAGCTGCGGGTTAACAGCGACTTCATGCCCTTTAAGTTACACAACTATTTATCGACCCGTGAGCAAAAAAAAAAATCAGCTGAGTACTTTCAGCTCTGGCTCTGTTGGGTTTTATTTCTCCAGTGTCTAAGCTAATTGTGTAAGAAGTTGCAGGATAATGAGTTGTCCCCTCTCAACTGAAGCAGGAAGGAAGCTTGGTGAAGGAGGATGGATGGAGTCCCTTGCAGTTGGAGCACCACCAGAGCACATGAGTCCTTCAGCCGCTCCCGGGCCGCTGCAGACACCTTGTCCAGGCTCGCCAAGCTGATGGCTCGGGCTGAGCACAAGCCAGACAGCCGGAGTCAGAGGCAGCACTCAGCCCACCCGTCCTCATATGTCTGTGCAGAATGTGGCAAGAGCTTCCCTGATGCGACAGAGCTGCTGCACCATCAAGAGGTGAAACACGCGTTACCCAAGCCTCACCAATGCCTCTCCTGTGGCAAGGAGTTCTCCCTTCTGTCTTCCTTACAGCTGCATAAGTGTGCTCGTGATGCCTCCCCC
>OMKZ01018313.1:0-14554 GCA_900302535.1 Neoniphon sammara | reverse complement strand
CTGGTGGACTGCCATTATAACTCACGCGTGAATGTCCCAAAACTTCCATGCGAATCCAGCAGTGAAATAATTTTGTTTACATATTCAAGCTTAGTAGAAATGCATAGCACCCGGTGCACCGATCAAGCAGGGCAGCTACGTTATAGAAGACTGGACTCTTCCCAGATGAAACGAACTAGTATGAACTTTTATCCAGTGTCACTAACGTGGGTGGCGAAACACTGCATGCGCAAATGCACCATGAAGACAGCGGAGTTGCGGAGCTTGCAGTGTGCATTGGTTTCGAACAGCCTGGCCTTCATAAGATAAACAGACAACAAATGTCCTCGTTTGCGATGTGTAGTCCCAATAGTTGAACTGCTGTATCCTCTCCCAGCGCTGTAGGTCCTGGCAACAATGTATCGATCTTCATCCGTAACTGATCTACTACAAATTTTACAGTGTGTACGAGTCACTGTAATATACAATCACATTTTAAATGCAATGAGTTGCCAAAGTACATCAGCAGCTATTCCGTCCTCCAGGCGCCACGATCTCTGGATAAATCCATAAAAAATGCAGAATAGCGACGACTTGAACTTCAAAGGTTGGGTTACAGGTTGCCGCCTGATAGCTATGAGACATGTTGACAGATAATACAGCGGTATCATGTGCAAAAAAAAGTAGGGTAATATTTCTTTTTTACAACCACCAAGTTACAAAACATTTTCCACAAAAAGTTACTAAATAGAGTACAGCGGACTATTTAATTATTAACCAAGCCAAGTGGACTGTTGCCTTACTTCACAGGCTATAACATGTTAATTAAATTGGGTCCGTGATTTCTGTAGCAGACCCATCAACTTCTTTTCTACAGTCGCTCCCTCATCTAAACCTGGTCGCTACAAAAACACGAGCATTCCCCGAGTTCCGTAGCTAAGTTGGTCTATAAGAAATTGGATACGATCCTCCTGAGGACATCGAAGGCAAAAAAAAAATCATTCAGTTACCAAACAATCAAGAAACGAACACAGAGTGGAAACGCTACCAGTATTATTGCGGAACATGAGTAGTCCAAACTCCTTGTGATCGCCATCGAAAGTTGAAAAGCGGGAGAGACACACTGTACAACCATGCCACCGTCCCAGAAGTCTACCTCCTGGAGTCTCTCTCTCTCCCCTGGGATCTCATTGACCGTCTCTACCTGCTGACTGTCCTGCTGCCTTCACGTGCTTTCCAAAATAAAGCAATTACAAGCGGAGCGCGCATGAACGACCCACCAGAGTGCTACATGTGCCTGACGAAGTGGATGGTTTTTATGGTATCCAAGATGCGATATATAGGCGGAGAGGATGGAAGCCGTGCCAACCATTTGTTTTAAAAATGTTACTGAATGTTACTGTGTTAGGCTGTTTATGATGCCAAGTTTATAACTGATATTAAGTAATATTTACATTTTCACTCATTCTGTAATTCATAGTTCTTTTGTTATTAGCAATGAAACAAGAGACATCAAAAACCCACTTTTGCCACATAGTTCAATTAGTTGTTATATCCTAGCAAAAGCACTTGAATGAGGGAAAGTTAGGACATAGGGGATTACGAGGAGCACTTGAAGGCAGCATTATACGCTGAGGGCGGGGCAGCCGCGCAGCAGCACCGCTTATCCACAGGCGAGTGCCGGGCTCCCTCTAGTGGGGAAAACCCTGCAAGACCATCATCCACAGGCTGTAAATAACCAACAAGGCACATTCTCTCAACTATGTGCAATTTTAATCGTTGTACTTCTCTTTAAACATGCACATCCTTAAAAAATCATTACATAGCTTTAGAAACATTAAATGTTGTAATTAATAAAGTGAAAAGCAGAAAAGTGAATAAACCATAACCTTCACCGGATAATCATAAAGCAAATAACCACCAAAATCAAGTTTATTTGTATAGTTTTTTCCTTAAAGAATATGCCCTTATATAAAATACATTACTGTACAACTTGCTATTATGTGCACAATCAAATTATAAAATAAATTAATGCAAAAAATGTATGTTAGGGCAAACAATTTGGGTAAACTATTCCTAAACTTAAAAGGAGAGCAACCCAACTTTACGCGGGTTTACCCAACCCAACATACAACACATACCTTCTGTAAACTGTGAAAAATGAATCACAACACTTAAAATGTTGTGTTAAAATACTGAAAACTGCAACAATAAAATGTTTCGGACAATAATGTGTCCAAATATTAAAAATGTTATCGCTGGTATAAGTAGTTCCAATACTTTTTTTTTTTTCAAGAAATAAAACAATATTATTGTAGTATCATTCAAACTGATATATCTGTTCAAAGTCACTAAGCAAAAGGCAACCAACTAAAATAAAACTAAATTGCTGAAATTAACTTGTTTACAAAGGTTATCAAATAAATATTGATTCAGAACACAAAGAAAACATTTTGCCCAATAAAGAATCAGTAAGTGTCTTATGATGGTTATTAAAACTAACTTCTGAACTTTTAGAAGGAGAGATAGGACAATTTTGGTATTTGTGAGCACTTCAGACAATTTAAGCTACCCAGGATTAAATCAACACTGTCTCATGCCAATAAAATCGCCACACTGACAACTAAAGCAGAAAAAAACAACAACTGTAAGTAAAGATATTTTAGTGTAAAATGATCAGTCATGTTCAAAATCCTAAATGTTGAGTAATGTGTTACTGCAGATTTGGTTCACTTCCTTGTGCTCCTGCTTTTCTGGGAACTGGCATCCTCGAAGGTGTCACTGACCTCGACTTCCAACACCACCGAATCCTTCACCTCATTGTTGTTAACCATGCCAGGGCTCTGAGAAAAACACAGCAAACAATACAATCTGCTTTCAGTTAACAGTTCAAAAGGAAGAGCTAATAAATACAAAGTGATGGGTGAATAGACTTGTTGGGTGTAGACTAGCTATTTGTCACCAAATTGTTTTTTTCCAAATTTTGTTACTACTGGAAAAAGATAAAAGCTCAGTACACACAAGGGATGTGTGAGGTAAAGGCTTACCATATCAGTAACCTCAGATACTGAAACCATCTGTCGCTCTTGTTGCTCTTCTCTCACTGGTTCACAACTGCCTGACACAGCGATAATAATGGGTCCACGTTGAGCTGATGGGCTAGCATGCATGGTGTTTACAGAGTCGTCGCCCTGCAAGGAGACGGGCAACGTGGAGCGGTGGACACTGGTGGGCGGCTCGGACACAGAGACCTGCTTCTCCGGGGTCTCCACTTTAACCACACAGATTTTAGAGGGCGCCTGCAACTCGTCCACAATCTGAAAGACTGTGTCCAAGTTAATGTCACATTTTTTCATCTCATGGTTTTCATCGTTCTGTACGTCCTGGCTCTGGTTCCCCGGCATGTTCACAGGACAGCGTGGCTACAACAGTGAAATGAAAATATAGATTTTAGACTTAAAATGGACATTAAAGGACTCACCAACTCATTTTCAGACTCCTAAAATATACTGACACAACTGTGTAGGTACATTCCATCTCACCTACCTGGTAATAGCCAAGGTGGGGGAATGAGGCTGTCTGATGGGAACTGCTTGTCATGTTTGATGCCCCTGAGCCTGGAGGGTAGCACTGACAAACTGTCAGAAAAGAGAGAAAAGTTAAAATCTTGGCTTACACAATACAGCTGAATGGTGCTGCTGCTGCTGCTGCTGCAGGTGCACTTAAAATATGTTCCTTCACAAAGGTGGAAGCAAGGCATTGTAATTATTCTTGATACTCTGATCAGTTAGCTTTTGTTTGTACAACTTTTTTGAGTATCTTTTGAATCAGTGATTTTCCTTTTACTTAGGTATGTTTTGACGTAATAAATATACTATAACACATTCTAAATCACAACTGTTGGTGTACCAGGCTCTTTGTAAGTACTAAACCAAAGCCTGGTCAGTTTACTTATGGGTGAGGGAAAGGTAAGTTGGATCTCGTTTATCAGATCCAACAGATTATCTCCCTGCCTTCACCCATGGCCTTGGTCTGTTGGTATTTACAGCAACAAAAACACTGTTTGAGTATCAGGGTGAATAAAGTTGGACTGCACAGAAACCATCACTAACAGGTCCCTAAAATGTTGCTGATTCATGCTTGACTTTGCTTTACTTACTTTCTTTACACACTTTCTTTTTATTAAAAGATCCTAGTTCGTCTCTGTCCTCTTGTACTTCGTTGCATGATAAAGATATGAAATAATATTGTTTTTTAAGCAACTCAGTAAGTGCACTTGGAACACATTTAAATGAAGTATAATACACATTTTCTTAAGTGGATTTTGACACCAGCAATTTTGTTTCTACTCGAGCAAATTTTCAGCAAAGTGACGACACTTCTATGCGAGTGGGATATTATGATACTTTTTCCCCTCCGGTGTATTCCTAACAGATTAACTAATGTCATGCTCACCAGTGGAATAGAGGCCAGGTTTACACTGTACATGATGTGGGGTAAAACTGCTGAATTTCTGGCCTCCAGGGTTAGGAAGGCCTTGTAAAGCCTGCTGAAGGTGCAGAGTGCAGGGGTTGGAGGTTATCCCAGGGTAGCGGTGGATGACAGATATTGGGATTCCCTTGTCAGTAGTAAAGATTGTAGGCGAGGCAGCAGCACCATGACCCATCATCAAGGTGCGCGGTGGGATTGGGGTCCGATTGTACTCCTTCATGGGCTGGGGTTTGTTTGGATGGTAAGGATGAGTTGATTCCTGACGCGTCTGACCTTGTAACAAAGAACTGCCTACAAAAACAGTAAGAAAAAAAGTGAGAACTGACGGCAGCACAAAAAGAAATAAAGTGATTACTGGCAATTAACATGCTGGATTGTAGATTTTTTTCTAAAATGCAGCACTGCAATTACATAATGTTTGTTGCACTTAAAATGCTTTTTTCCCCTTATATGGCAGTGGTTCCCAAAGTAGGGGCGCCCCTAAAATAACTGGGAACAGAAATAGTCTAATCTGGCCAATTTTTCATTCACTATAAATTGAGGAAAATGTATTGTATTGACTACTCTGATCATATCATCCCAATGCTATCTGCCCTCATACACTAGAGACAGATTTGCATCTGTAAATTAAAATTCTGTCTGCAGTGAGATCAGGTAGGGGTCCCTTGGTCTAATGCATGTCTACTGGGGGTTTCTTGACATGCAAAAGTATGGGAACCCCTGAGATAATGTATATGGTTTACATTAGTTACCTCGTTTATCCTTTGTGTGTCTCCCATCGCCATCACCACCTGGACAGAATCGATGGTAGCGACTCGGGGGCCGACTGTTTACCTCAATACCAGCTTGTAGTTTGGCCTTGTTGCTGGTGGTGAGTCTCTTCAGATTCACGAGAAGTTCAGGGTGGTTGCGCTTGAAGTTTGGGTTGTGAAAGTGGTGTTGTGTCCCGGGATAGCAAGCGTCGCAATTCACGTTATTGGTCATAGCCGAATTAAGCACCAATTTCCTAAAGCCGTACAAATTTAGCTGGCGAACGAAGCTTGTAAAGTTGGTGGTTTTGAAAAGGTCTGGGGTGTTTTTGCAGGGGGACAGGAACTGTTTCTCGAAGAGTTGCTGCTCAATGACCACACCTTCACCGCTGCTGTCCCAGCGGATGGCTCTGGCGGTGGTGGGGTCGTTCACCAGGCGCCACAGCTTGGCAGGAAAGTTGTTAGGGTTGATGGAGATGGGGACGAGAGCTTCATCCACATCCATGCTTTCTGTGTTATTAGAAACTACACAAAACAGTGAAATAAAAGTTACGCCATAGCCTTTTAATGCCAGTTATAACGAAATATAGTCCTAAACGACTAAAAGAAAAAAGAAAAGAAAAGCAACTGCAGAGCCAACAGAACAACTGCAGGCCTGAAAATGTACTTTTTATATAACGTACAGCCTGTACCTGAAAGCAGCCAAGATAACCATAATATTTTTCAGTTCAGGCAAACAATGAATTCAAATATTTTTCTTAGCTGAAGTCACTTCAAGACCTGAACATGCCTTGGAATAGGGTAGATAATAGCTACTGCAAAAGGTCTTACAATTACTTATAAGTAATTGTAAGACCTTTTACGTTTTTGCTTAACTGTTGCTATCGGTTAAGGCTAACGTTAATGTTAGCTAGGTTAACCTTTGCTCGCTAACAGACGGATATACTGCTAAAATACTGTTAAATTCAAACGACGGTGAATATTTTCTTGTTGCCATCTGACATGTTACATAACTAGTGCTAGCTAATAAACAATTAACTAGTTTCTGTACCTTGATCGCAACAAATCTTTATAGTTCTCAGAACCGTTGGATGTTCCCGATCTCGAACCGTTGGAACTTTTGGAGCTTCTAAATTTTATTTCCTCGAGCTAGTTAGCTAAGGGGTAAAGACGGTCTAAATTATTGAGATTTCTTCATCTAGAGAGAGAGAGAGGGATAAAACGGTTCAATAATTGTCACCTTTTTAAGTAAAGTTTTCTAATGAGTTAACTCAGACAATAGCCTACTGCTGGCTGGTCACATTTTAAAATAATCCCACGACTTTATCTCTATTCTTATCTTTTTATTATCCTCAAACTTAAACAATGTATCACTGTTTGCACACAGCCTAAGGAATTGGATAAGTTTGCTTTTACTTGATACTTACTTTTTACTTTACTACTCCCACTACTACTACTACTACTTATTATTGTTGTTGTTGTTGTTGTTATTATTATTACTATTAATAGTAGCAGTAACAATAGTTATAGTAGTACACATGACATGTAGTGATCAGTATGAGTATTAGCATTATTTTTTTGATGCCCTCACCTGACTGGTAAGTTGTTGTTTGTTTGTTTGTTTAAATTTAAACAGACTTAGCCTCCATCCATGTACTCTTTATTTTTGCTTTTTATTTGAGCATTCAGTGCTTTCAAAACGGTGCAGATGGACATCTGTGAACAAAATGGATGTCGTTGTAAATTAATGTGTAACCCATTTCTCTCACGTTATTTTTTAGATTGGCCAGTGGGCTCATTCACGTTTCTGCTGGAATAGGGGTCGAAATACTTCCATGGTCTAACTTTTTATATACAGTAGTCTAACTTTTCTTTTTCAGACTTTATTGGCAATCATTTTTCCAAAACAGTACATTTTGCACACAGTAGAAAGGTTTTCCAGAAAATGTGTCTCCTTCAGTGCAACGCAATGCAACATAATGAGAGGACGGGAAAATAAATAAATAAATAAATTAACATATATATGAACCCAAACAAGAAGTTTACTTAATCTGGTATAATGTTGAAGAGTTTGCCCAAATTAATAGATTTGGTTAATTTTTTGTTACAGGTCTTTAAATTTAACTGTGCTTGAAAATATGTGTTCAAATCTGTTTGTCAGTATAGTCTAACCCAATAGTACCAAATCATTTTAGGTTAGATTAGTAAAGGGTGTGGGGGAGGGTTCTCTCTATGCCCTAATAAACAATCCTGACTATTAGCATATTTATGTAAAATTGCCTAACTAAGCAAAAATTAAGTCCTCCGTATATGAAAGAGAATATATGAATCAATCAAGAATATCCTCTCGGGGTTAATAGGTTTTTATACAGGCGCGCTTTAGGACACACCGTTGTGGTGGTCCTTCACCCAGGTCCTCACAGCCGAAGTGACGTATTTACCTAGCGCCGGAAAAATATACGAAAGATTCATCTGGCTTCACCGCTTCGTTTTTATTCTTGGTTTTCACAGTATTGTTATTCCACACCTCACATAATGGCATTAGAAACGGTTCCTAAAGACCTTCGTCATTTGCGGGCTTGTCTGCTATGCTCTCTTGTTAAGGTAACGTTGTAAAGTGCGAGAAAGTAACGCGGTAGCAAGTTTTCTGCTAACACTTTAGCCGTTTTTTCCGCATTGTTTTGTTTCTCTGTAACATTACTTGGTTCATACATGGATTGAAGTTACTGAAGTGTTGGCTGTGTGTTTTACTACTGAGTTAACTAAGTAGTATTAGGTAATTAAATTAGAGGTCAAGTTGTACAGGAAGTGTGGACAGGTACAAGAGAGCCATAATTATTCTTCAACTTGTATCCATTGTAGCTCAAAATAACGTTCCCCTCTAAATAAGGCTGACATTTGCAGCTTCGGTTTATTTGACATTTCAGACCGAAAGCAGCTGAAAACATCAATTTTGTTGCTACCCTATTTTGTGGAGCTAGCTAAGTCATTTTTATTCTTTTATTGTTTCTTTCGTTTATACTTGGATTTTCTTATGTATGTGGCGATCCAACCGATTACACAAGTCTTCTCCAATGTCTTCCTTCATCAGACTATTGACCAGTTTGAATATGACGGCTGTGACAACTGTGAGTCGTACCTTCAGATGAAGGGGAACCGAGAGATGGTTTATGAGTGCACAAGTTCCTCATTTGATGGGTAAAGACTTGTATTTGTTTTCACATAGATGATGTTTTCAGAATGCCTTCCCACTGTGTTCTAACATGTCCATTGTGTTCACAGTGTAATAGCCATGATGAGTCCCGAGGACAGCTGGGTGGCTAAGTGGCAGAGAATAGGTAAGGACCTTTTCACAGTGCTGTTTTGACAAGCTTAATAAATTGCCTGTGAGCAATACTGATGATGGGTTTTTGTTTGCCTGAAACCTCAATAGTCATCATGCCTAAATGCTGTAGACAACAAGACTAACAAAAACAAATATCCATGCACTGTGTACTGTTAGTACTTAGTTTGGTTAAGACGTGCAGTACATTAAAGGTGTTCACTGGTTGCATGACATTTTCAACTAAAACACTGACAAAGGGCTGGCTAGCATCATTTTGCTCTCTATGATTTGCCATCTCATGCACTCCACTGGTGAGTTTTTTGGATTGGTGTTTCTTTATGTTTACTAGTAGCAAGATGATACAATATCAAAGCATTTTTGATATTGATGCTGGAGGAAATTTTAATACTGATGCAGTGTTCAGCAATGCTGAACTGGAAGCTGGGTTTGTATTACTGCACTACCAAGCTTTGTTGCTGTTGTTGTTTTTTCTAACTTTGAAGCAATTTAAGGGGAAATCTGAGTTTAAGCACTTAACCCACTGTAGCCCCAAATTTTGTTTGGTCTTAACTCCTGAAAAAACGTAGGAAAAGTCATAATTTAGAAATTACACCCTGATTGGAAAGTTGTTGAACACACAGTAGACCTGATATACCTGAGCTCTTCTCCAAAGTTTTAGTATTTTTTACCCTGTCATGCCATTATTTATTTTGTGCCTCATTCTACAGGCAACTTCAAGCCAGGAGTATATGCTGTGACAGTGACAGGACGACTACCTCCAGGTAGGCTATATCAAACTATAATAGTTCAACACGTTGTTCTGTAAATCACACCCACTTTGAGAGAAAAAGTTAGACTTTTGTTAAATTGGAATCACTTACACAGTATTATGTTTACATTTACTGCTGTTTTGCCATGTATCCTTAATATGCACTGTAGCACTACCTCCTTTTTACATGTTTCATTTTCACATCCTTCCTCAAGGTGTGGTGAGAGAGCTGAAAAGCAGAGGAGTGATCTACAAATCCAGAGACACAGCAGTGAAGACATAAGCTTGCTTGCTCCAACTTTACATCATCTGATCAGTGACATCAGAGCAGCATCATACTGCATCTCTAATTCCAGGCAGATGGAGCAATGATGGGACTCATTTTGTTTGTAAAAATCAATGACTCATCTGCTTATTTCCCATGTGTCCATGGTGTCTAAGCTTTCAGTTTTTGTAGACTTAGAATTTTTCTGTATTGTCATTATAAATAATTGGATGCATATTGGAAAGTGGGTGAGAGTTTTTTTCTCAGTTTCTTTCATTTATTTGAGTAATTGATGGAGAATAAAGATCTGTTTTTATTAGAAATATTGTCACAAAGTCATTGATTTGTTGTTAACACTCATGGTCCTGCAGGGCCAATGAGCATTCACTAATTTAAGGTGATGTTTTCATTCCAACCGAGGACTGCAGCAGCTGATTTCAGTGAGGAGTGCACCTTCAGAGGAACTATGAGATCATCTTGGTATGGGCCACAAGATGGGGCGTGTTACTACATAGGTGGAATAACTGCAGTGCCATGCTTTGCCATTAGGGGGAAGCAGAGGCCAAACTATTTGTGGCATTAAATACATTTTTAAACATGGTTCATTACTGTGTGGGTTTGCCTTCACTGTCACTGTGCCATGGCCTGCCCTATACAGTGTAATATTTCAGGTTTATAGGCTGTTGCCCTGTACAGCTTTGTGTGTCAGTTATTGTTCAGGTACAGAACTCTGTTGTTAGACTTGATGTGGCTCTCGGATGAGTGTTGAGGATGCATCATAGTTTACTGTTGCCCACACACTTTGCAGCATTCTCTAATTTCACTGACACTTGATGGTTCAGGGTCGTTTACAATAACGACTATGAGTATGTAACATCTAACAAAGGTAAACCAAATGGTAAGCAGGTAAGTGTTGATACATATTGTTTTGTTGCAAAGAAATAAATGACATTGCTCTACAGAAAGAAAAAAAAATCAGTTTGGGTTGTGGTTTGAAGTGAAGCAGATAGCTTTAATCTTGATGAATTGGTTACAACTGATTGAACAAAGCATATGTCAAAATATTTAAATTCAACAGTGAAGCAAAAGCAAGGAGTCAAAGTTCAGTTGCAAGAGGCCTTTGGTTCAGGAGATTGAAAGTAACGGTTTTTATTTTGTACATGCATGAATGCATGAGGAATTATGAAAGGAATCCAGTGCACTGCACCACTACCCACAGAGTGTGAGATGAGTGTTTGTCATCAATAAAGAAAATGTCCTGATAATTCATGAGAACATCATCACAAGTGACTTCACATTCAGTAAAATAGCAGGCAAAAGTGGCAAAATTGGAAAAAAAGCAAGTAACAAATAAATCAACGTAAAATTAAAAAGGACATTTTGGAAAGGCATTACATAACACCAGTCTGTAAAAGTGCAGCTGCCCTGATGTCCTTGGGTAGGTAGTTCAGTTTAGGGGCCTTCTGTTTCAAGTGAACTCTTTGGAAAAACCCAAAGAGCCATGTGTGAGGTTGTACCATTTTTAAACTATAATTTACAGCACAAGATTCATCAGCAATTCCATAGCTGAAATTCGATAGATGTACTAAAATCTTAAAGACCCACAACGCCTCTGTTCCAACCCTAAACACACATCCATTGTACCTTTTTTTTGCCAAGGGAGTGAAAGAGAAAAGATATACTATGATATACTGGAAAGCTGACCCAGTTCTGTGACCTTACCGAAGAACTTTTCTCATTCTGCCCCTCTGGACAGAATACAATGGAGCATGGGAGGAAAGATGGGAGAAAGAGATGGTATGACATGAAATGTGCGTCATGACCCAAATGAATTTATGACATTGTGACTCCATGAATATACTTTTTTTCCCTTTTTTTTCCCTCAACCTGCTGAACCACCATGTATCCCAAATCCAGACACACATTTTTCCCTCCTTGGCACAAAAATATTGTGCAATCGCATCATGGAAGTCAATACAGAGGCAGGTTATAACAGCCTGATCAGCCTCACTCCACCAAGTCACAGGAAGTGACTCATCACAGCTCATAGGAAGTATTGAAATCTGAATTGACCCGGCCTCATGCAGCTTCTCTACCCATTCTGTCTGTACTAACAGCTTGCAAAGGCCTATGTATTGTAAACTGTGATGCTACTTAGGGCAGAGAGATGATATAAAACATGAATGGAGGCCTTTTGTGAAACTAGTCCTGAAGTTGCCATACAAATTTTATAACATAAAATGCATACATAATTAATGTGCCATACAGCAGGTTTTCTCCATATTCCTTTATTGTCCTTGAAATAAAAGAATAAATATCTGTCAGTGATGTGACCTAAAAATAAATCTAATAAACCTAATTTATACTTAGTGTGCAATTGCATATTTATAGACGTAAAATGAATAATTCATAGTGTCAGTCCTAATTCACTATGCTAATTTTCTCATCAAAGTCAATAGGAAGATTAGCATGGAGAGGCACAATCATTAAAAATGAGGTGACAGTGTTCATGTGTTCATGTGGGTTTCCTCCCACAGCTGGACTGAGTCCCTAAATTGCCCATAGGTATGAATATGAGCGTGACCTGTCCAGTGTGTTTCTCTGCCTTCTGCCCAGTGCATGCTGGGATAGGCTTCAGCCAGCTGTAACAATGAAGAGGAATAAATGGGTAAAGAAAATGAATGAATATGCAGTCAATCATTTAAATCAACACCCCCCCACCCCACACACACACAGAGTTCAGTATATTGCAAGTCATTTTGAAGAACTAATAAATTATGACCAGAGTTCCAGAGTTGACCTGATACTCATTTAGGGGTTCATTTTTGTCTGTAAGGTGCGTGCAAGTCATATATTTTTTGTTTACTGTTAACAAAAAATTTGTGAATTTCTATACCTCATAGCTTGTCATTATATGAGGATTTCTATTCCACAATACTACTTAACCAATCCGGTCCATAAAGCTGCTATGCTTTTGGCAAGCAAGGACCTAAGATATTTACTATGGAATATGTAAAATATTTTCATTTTGTGGTAGGTGTAAGAGTGGGTGTCTCTTTTTTCATGTTAGTCAAAAGTAGAATGCAAATCAAAACGTGCAAAAATGTAATATTTTTTCCATTATAGCTTCAGTGGAAACAAAGGGTGTGTAAAAGACGTCTTGGGGCTGAATAATAACTCCAGTGGTCACGGACAGTTAATCAAATGAGAGAAGTGTCTGACAAACCACACGTGTCAGTCTGCATTCCTCCATGTGGGTTTTTACTTCAGCGTCAGTGCAGAGCGGATGGGTGGATGTGCTGCTGATGAGCACAACATAATTCATTCATTCATCTGTTACTCCATACTCTAACATGCAATTTCATACCAACTGCAATTTTGATCTTGTTTTTTTATTATTTCATGTGATTTATGGCTCATTTTTTTGCATTAATTTCTGTAATCTACAATAAATGTGAGTCGAGTCATTTTAGGAGGACTGTAGGAAGTGCTGCAACCTAAAAACAAAACTTGTGAACCGGGTGCTTGGTGCAGCAAAACCTACACGACCACAGGCGTTGTCAGGAAGGCTCGCACTCTCAGCTCCACCCATGATGTGTGTGTGCACCACCATCTGAGTCCGCCTCTGCAAAGAAAAGCACACCCTATTCTCTTTTTTTTTTTTTTCTTCTTCAGCAAGGGGCACATAGGCCTGTTTGTCATGGTCTCATTGGTGGTTGCTATAATTACTTTTGCCCTTATTTGGATATGTTAAGGCTTTTTGCGAGCAAGCTAAAGGGAATGCATTACTTCAGTAAACCGGGGTATCGTGCTGAGCTAAAGTTTAGAGCGTCTTGTTTGAGGTTTAACTCTTGAGTCACTGGCTAAGCTGATACTGAAGGGTGACTTCCATCAGAGAAAAAAGGAACTGAGTGGAAGTTGTGACAGAGTTGCCTTCAACACAATAGAAAGTCTCGCAGTGTGCTGCTGTGTGTCGTGGCAGGGAAAAACTGGAGATAGGGAAGTGAGGGGCTGTAATTTAAATGGGGGATGGACATTAGCACCAGAAGGCCACACACACACACACACACACACAAGGTGGTGCGTGACTGTGTTTCATAAGGCTGATTAAAACTTCCCCTCTTATGCAGTCCAGAGAGCAGCAACAGAACTGAGAGCAAGACATGCAGCAGCAGCAGCTTGTCATAGTGAGGATTTCAATTCCTTTTCACAAATGACATCTTGGTTCTTTGTAGACAAGTACTGGAAGACAGCGGGGGGACACACCCTGATTTTTCATTCAGTGATCGACTCTCAGACTGAATGCACAGGCTGGGTTAGTGAAGCGGGGCTGGGAGGCGCAGGCCCTGGATGAAGCCAGAGCTAAAAGGGGAGGCTGGGAGTGATCTAGCATCGGGGTGGCTCGGTGTCGACAGCCGGCTGTGAGCGAGGAGCCTGGAGAGCGTAGGCAGGCAGGCAGGGAGGGGAAATGGCTGCCGGCTCAGATAAGGTCTATCACAGGGGACAGCGTGGGCTCTGGAAGGCCCCGGCTCTGGTCTCCTCACACAGGGAGCCAGGATCACTTCCTCACTGGCTCCTCGCACAGACGCCTGAACGCTAACAGCTGCCTAGCAGACAAATGCTGGCAGATTTTGCTTCAAATGCTCCTTTGCGGGGCAGCAGCGCATCAGTGGAGGCCGGTGATTCAACAAGCCGAGGGGGGCAGGCCTTGGTAGAATGCAGGATGGGGGTCTGAAAACTGCAGGGTGAATGGTTATAGCTCAAAAAATCAAGTACAGTAAACAAGTGAACAGGCAAAAAGAAATCACTTGAGATGCATAGTCATAAAACACCCCTGTCACTATTAAAAAATAAAGGAATAAACACCCACAACTGGTCATAAAATGCTGCAAAGACCTTTTTCACAGTAATTTTGACATGAAATAGCAGGTAAACACAGGTGCTACTAATGACATTAATGAAGGTTCTGTTCCATT
>OMKZ01018312.1:12419-30070 GCA_900302535.1 Neoniphon sammara | reverse complement strand
TGAATTCTGTTGCAGAGAAGACTAAAGGGAGGTGGGTTGTGGATATTTACTAAAGTTAAACACAGATAAAAAGACTAGCCTTTTCAAATAAGTATTCAACATAAGGTAATCTATTTCCATTTTTTTCCCTAAGAATTTTGAAGGAAAATTCAACGCTCATCTTGATAGAATAGTAACAATGGCATACAGTGCGCTGTTTTGTGCCATACACCCAGCCTGCAACTGTTTCAAAGATTCATGAGATGATATGGCGCATATGGCTCTGTTCTAATGACATTGGAGCGTTTTAATCTGGGTAAAGCCGAGGGCCAAATGCTATTTGTATCACCTCCAACCCAGCCCCTCCCAAGTGTGAGTAAATCAGTCAGGGATTTAATCCTAATCTAATGATTTCATTGGCTGACGCGTGGAAGCTATCGATTCAGGACTAGCAATCACTTTCAGGAACTTTGCATATTTATTTACTTTTTTTTTTTACCCATTCGTTGGGAACATGATCTCTATGAGAACATTGCAGTTTTGTGTTTTGGGATGGGATAATGCTGACAGAAAGTGTTGCCACTAAAAAGGGTATTCTGGTGACTATGTTCATGAATGGACATTTTACTACAGTACTGGGTGGGGGATCATTGACCAAGGCCACCTATGCTGGAGTCCTCCCACAATGCACCACTTAATCCAGCTCAATGCATCCTAGGTGCTTTGAGGACTGGTGGCCTCTTTAAGCTGTGCTCTCTAAGGCTTGTTAATTGGGCTATTTCTGTGGTAAGCCATGACATGTAGGCCTGCTATACTTGGTTTTTCAACTTAGCATTTCCTCATTAGCCACACTGAACGAGAGACAGCATACCTCCACTTCCGCCGGCTTGACAGTGTGGCTTTCTCCACAGTCCATTAGTGTTTCAGCATCTAATTATGCAGCGTAATGTATTTTCAGAGCGTTACATCAAAGGCCCCTTTGAGGAAGAAACACAAAATTCCTATTTCTGTGTTCTACTTTGTGTCCAAGGCTGTATTGATATGAAACCTTGGTAAAGCAGAGTAATCTTGCAGTTTTGGTGTTACAGTGCCTCCAGTTGACACCTGGCAAACATGGTAAAACAAGTCCCTCCATTTAAAAAGGCCTAATTAAGTGGTCTGTCCCTCCCACAAAGCAAAACAACAAAATGCTGATTGTTCTTACTTTCCAAGATTGATTTATTTAAGATTGCATACTGTATGGAAAATGGCTCGACAGTGCAAGAGCTGCAGCTCAAAGCTATCCCTCCTCTCTTCAGTGCCATTTCATTTTCAGTTCAAAGCCGTGTTTGATCAGCGATTTACAAAGCAAATGAGCAACATGTCGTCCCAATTAATTCTGAAAGAAAAGAGACACCTCCTGCCATTATTGGGGAAGAAAGAACAGGATGCTGAACCATCCCGCCGTGTCCGTTTGTTCTTCTCTTTTCAACTAGAGCTGTGAGGAGAAAGGAGGGTGAAAGAGAGATGCTTCAATGTCCATCATCAGCTTGGACTGGGAGGGCACACAGTGTAAACCCAACACCCTGCTTGCCTAGGGGGAAGCCACCCTGCCTGCACGCCTGTGTGCACGTATGCACGTCCAGGCTCCCCAGGGTGGTGTTAAATTTGTGGTTAGCGCAACGTTCATCTTGACAATGGAGATAAACAGCATTTTATCTCTGTTTCCTCTCCTATCTGGAGCCTACAGCTTGGTCCAGGGCCTGGGGCTTGACTCTGTATATTTGATGACTCAGTGTGGGGTTTTTTCCATGCTGTGACCCTGATGCCCAATGTTGTCTCGTTAAGTTTCATCTTAGATCCGCATAACTCTAGGGGCAGTCAGACACCAAACACACACACACACACACACAAGCTGTCAATCACCAGGGTACCCCGATTTGTAATTGCCCCTCATGGAGGAGCTTCCCCTTGACATTTTGGTATGGATTCCTGTGTCCCGGCTGCTTGGGGAGGCCCATGCGGTGCTGGGCCTGCTGACAGAGGGACTGAGCTCCACGCTGGGGGCCATCCAGCAGTGTCACAGGTTCAGGGCACTCAGCTGCTACCCAACACTGGCCTCAGGTGTCTAGGCTAAAGGCGGGGGATGTGGAATATCAAGTGCTAATTGTTTTTCCAGACGATAAACATCTGAGATTGAATTAATTTCACACTAATTTGATGATTCTAATACTTGGGATTATTATAACAAGCGACGCTGTTCTAAGACAGATTTTGTCCAACCCCGATGCAATTAATAAAAGCGAGAAATGACACTGCAACCTGATATTTCCTTTTCATCGGCTTGTTTTCGAGCAGCAGCTACCCTGGCCATATGCAGTAACACTGGGACTACGCTGCTAATGTAATAGTCTACGCTGGACTGTAATCCCCTGACCCCATGCCCCAATCTCCAGGGGGTCCTTGTCCTCCCTCCTCCTCTATCCCCTTCTGTCATCGTTCCTCCCCCTCTGCTCTCCTTCCATTGTCTGTGCAACTTGATAATGAAATTGGACAAAGACCAGCCATTGCAATCTTGGTTTAATTCACACTAGTTAAGGTTTGGAGGAGGGTAACAGTTGTGTGTGTGTGTGTGTGTGTGTGTGTGTGTGTGTGTGAGTGTGTGTTAAAGCCAGTATGTTTCTCAAATGTGGGAATGAATGTCTGCATGTAAGGGATTGCAAGCAGATGTATATGTTTTGACCACTGAATAATTGTTTCCAGATTTAGAAGGCCCTATTATGCAATCAATGGTATTTTTAGTATGTAACGGAATGTAATATGTGTCTCTTGTGTGTATGTGTGTGTGTGTGAGAGAGAGAGAGAGAGGGGGAGGGTGAGAGGGAGGCAGATGTTGTAGATGAAAAGAAGGGCCTCTAGTTTAAGGAAGATTATCTTGCCTCCTGCCTCCATGTTTGGTCATTTAGAGAGTGGCCAGGCAACTACCATGTGAACGCATTCTGTACAGCTCAGCAGCTCTATTTAATTCACAATCAATTTGATTCCATTATCCACTCATGCATCAGATCGTTTCTTGGCATGTGTTTAGGCATTATTTATGAACTGGACGGTGCTTATTTAGAGGTGCACACATTAGTCTCATGCACTCATGTATAAATTATGAACCTTGAATTCAGACACATACCAACAAGCTCAGCAAGTATTCTGGTCACTATCAAATCACTTATCAAATTAGGTAGCAATTTCTGGAGGAACAACTACAGCACCTGCTTGAATTTAAAGGTGCATTCTGCAACACTGCTGAGGGTTGAAGCAAGGATGGTTTAGACTAAATTGACAAAAAAGTGGAATAACTTTAGAATATGTTGGTTGAGTCTCGTGGTTCTAATTGACTCTGATAGATTATGTGCTTTTTCGACATTTTTTGTCCGTTGAGTCTGAACCATTTTTCAGAAGAAATCTGTGAAATTATAAATGTTTGTAAACGCATGTATAATTCATATCTTGGCACACACAAAAATGTACTGCCTTTGTATGTGCTCTGTCAAGTTTCCTGCGCAACGAATGATGTAAATTCAAAATGGCCTCCATGAGAATTAGGTCTTTTACTTATATCTTCCATAAGGTCTTTTACTTACTTACTTACTTACTTACTTACTTATATTCAATTTCACACTGATGGTGCTTAAGGTTGATGCAACTCTTTTGTCTCTTTTGCTTTTTTCTGCAGGTCTTATCCTTCTCTTCTACCTAATTTTCTATATATTCCTGGCTGGGCTGTTTGCACTCACCATGTATGTTATGCTGCAGACCTTGGACGACCACAAACCAACCTGGCAAGATAGGTTGTCCACACCAGGTGCAGTAGCTTACAGAACAACAATAGCATTACCCCTTTTGACAATAAGAAAACTATAGTACATTGAGCCCAGCCTGCGCCCTGAAGTCATGAAGCTCTCTGCTGTCTTTGTGTCTCTCACAGGCATGATGATCAGACCCAAAGGACATGAGTCTCTTGAGATTGTCTATAACATCCAGAACACTGAGAGCTGGGACCTGTACGCTCAGGCTCTGGACAAGTTCCTTGCACGTGAGTATGGTTCCTAGCTTTTATAGATTTGAATACAGGTTCTTCCAACACAAAGCTCACTGCTTTTGGCTCTACAAGAATCCAGAATGACTATTTTTTTCCTAATGAGAGGTTATTTCTTTATAGTGTAAAGATTATTTGGGGAAACAAAGCCTCACAGGTGGGCTGTCTGTAACTGTTCTACCATAGTTGGAGACTGCCTCCTACCTTACCTGGCTAAGGGTTGAGTCACACTTCGGTCTTCACAAAGTAACCCCTCCCCCCCACGTCCTCTTCTGCAGCTTACAACAACTCAATCCAGGCTGAGAAGAACGACGAGTGCACCCCAGACCAGTACTTTGTGCAGGAGGACAGCGGCGACGTGAAGAACAACCCAAAGCGCTCCTGTCAGTTCAACCGCACCATACTGGAGGACTGCTCTGGAATCACTGACCGTTACTATGGATACCAAGACGGCAAGCCGTGCATCATCATCAAGCTGAATCGGGTATGAAAGGGAAAGAGGGATGGGAAAGGGATGGTGTTGCTAGGAGACTTGGAATGACTGAGATAATGAAATTGGATGGGAATCAGGGAAAGATCATCCCAATAAAAAAAATGTCATTATTAGGATTACCTACAGCATTTATTGTTGACTGGTGTTATATTAGATATTGATTTTTAACCTGTATCTAGTTGTCTGTGTGTTTAAAAATCAGGAGCTGAAATGGGAATGGTGTTAGAGTTGTGTTGTCGTTCTCTTTAGGTGATCGGGATGCTACCAGGAAAGAATGGACAGGCTCCGTATGTCACCTGTGGGGCAAAGGTAAACCTTCCTGTCTTTCAAAATAAAAGTCCTAACACGACAATTTGGATTTTAGCCCATTCGTAGCTACTACATCTCATTCTCACCTGTGATACACCAGTTTCTCATCTTTGTTCCTCTTAGTGTCTGTACTATAATTTTTTCCACTATTTCATGTCTGTTCTGCATGCTGCCTCGTCATTTCACACCACTGTGTGTTTGTTGCTGGTCTTTTTTTTTTCTTTTTCCACCATGTCCCATGTCAGAAATACAAAGTTGGCAAAGATGAATGGGTAAGAGTGCGACAGGATCCTCTGTCCTGACTTGCTGTTTTGTAGAATACATGTAGAGAAGAACCAGCAGTAGTGTAGATTGTAGTTCCCAGTGAATCATCTAGTAACACAAGGCAATGACACACAATTTGTTTGAACTAGAAAAAAAACTTTTGTAAAATAAAATAGCCTCTTTGACCGACATAACAACACTCTACACGTCCAGATGATGTGTTTTCCACTCAGTAGATGGTAGGCATGTTAGCAAATGGGATTTGAAGAAGACGACCTTTGCCCTCTCCACATATATGGAAGTCATCTGCCATGTTATGACTGATGAACTTGTTCCACACCCACAGAAAGAAGACTCCGACAAAATTGGAGAATTAATGTATTTCCCTCCCAATGGCACTTTCAACCTAATGTACTACCCTTACTATGGCAAGAAAGCTCAGGTAAGATTCACTTTAAGATAAGACTGGGAATTATATTTATTTTATAACAATATCCTGATATGAGACTAGATATGGCCTAAGTGTTATCTTTTCCTGGTTTTAAAGACTGCATTAAAGTAAAGGGATGCAATTTTCTGAACTTATTAGACTGTTGTAGCTGTTCTGTTATTTGTCTCTACCTGATTGGTCATCCTACCCACATTGCTAATGATTGCTTATCAAAAATCTTGTGTGTAAATTTCTTATGAAGGCACTTCTGTCAGCCATACAATATCACCACAGTATTGATATCAAGGTTTTTGGCTAAAGATGTCATCATATTTGATTTTGTCCATATTGCCCAATCCTACCTTTAAATCAGAATATCAGTTTAATTCATTTTCTGACACATTACACAATGTAATTTCCCAACATTTTGGGGATTGTTCAACATTTTGCATAATTTTAGGGAGTAGCAATTTGATTTATTACAAATATAACCCACAGAATAGGTTGGTATTGAAGGACGATGGTCTTTATAAATTACATGTGAATGGATCTCCTCCCACAGGTGAACTATTCCCAGCCTTTGGTTGCCGTCAAGTTCCTTAACATCACTGTCAATCAAGACATCAACGTTGAGTGCAAGATCAACGCCAATAACATTCCCCTTGGAAGCGAGAGAGACAAATATGCCGGACGAGTGTCGTTCAAGTTGAGGATCAACACTCACAAATAGGCTGACCCCTTTCTCTCCTGAAAACTACTTTCTTCATTCTCTGCAACAGTGTGCACACACAGAAACAAATCACAGTATTCGCACCCTTGGCTCAGTAGGTATAATTTGTTTACAACCCTCAAAAGCTGGGCAATTTTTTTTTGTCCTGCTGTGTGATGAGATAAGGCGAGAATTAAAGGGTGGTAATCCTGTCATTATTTCTGTCTGTTAGCTTTGGGACAAATTCTTTTCTGTAAATTAGTTTGAGGTGACGTCTATTTATACTGCATGACAAACTAGGGGATGTAAAGGACATAAACGTGTTTTCAGAGTTTGCAAGGATCAGCAACATTACCACTTTACTGCTGCTCCCTTCTTGCTGCCTCCTTATAGAGTACCCCTCTATATACAAATACACACAAAGTACAATACAAAATGTGTATATCTATTTATACGGTATCATAACCTTATATCAGTATGTCTTTTTTGTTGCACTTAAAAGAATAATCCAACAGACTGGCGTATAAAATATCTTGATGGATGGATGCAGAGATGAAGCCATTTTGCATGTGTGTATTGTCTTTAGTGTGCTATGAGGGCAGGAGGCCTTATGTCCCACCTCTCTGCTACGTGTGAAACGAGGTTATGTTAAACCACTGACCACCAGGAGGGACCGCGCTGCATTGCAGTGATCTTCTACACTTCACATGCGGCCGCCGCGTGTTTCGAAAACATAGATAGGCATCATACGATAGTCATCTCCAACAATGGGAGTTAGAGATCAAAACCTTTAAGTCTGTATGTGTACATGTGCGCGCGCGTGTGTGTGTGTGTGGGTGTGTGTGCGCGCGCATGTGTGTATGCGTGTCTGTGTGTGTGTGTGTTCCATTTACAGGTCCAATTTCATACTGTAGGTCGGGAAATTGCATGCAATGTGCAATATTCATCTGGTGACATACATTATGAATGATCATATATGACAGCCATTACTTGATCTCATTCTTTAAAAAATAAGGATTTTGTTCTATTAAAGAATAATTCCTTTTGATATTCACCTGGTTCTTTTGACCTGAGAGTAAAACAGGTGAGATGCATGGTTTGGTTCACTGGTGATGATCACGTTATGAGACTGACAGGGGCGACTCCGTCATACACGTTTGTCTCGGCAAAATGACCTTAAACGAACAATAACGCTTGATTTTACGCTGAGTGAGGATTAATGGGATTAATTTGAAGTACATCGCAGTTGCCCCAGTAACTCCCTTTCGTTTAAGTGGCTAAACTGAGCTGATGTTTGTGGTTTTGTCAGAGAACCGTGCCATGCTCTCAGGCTTGTCCTGGCTGCGCTCAGCCCACTGAACCATCTGGATATTGTCGAATCAGCAACAATTACCTTCCTACTGCACACTGAAGTTACATTTCTCTCCACTGAGTCTATCATTTTATTCTTGACACTCAAATTTTAAGAGCCATTTTCTTTTGTTTCAATGATTAATTCCTTTACTCAGAAATATTAAAGATTTTTTTGTGCATGTATCACATCTATTTCATATGTCTGTACATATCCGAAATAGATGCCATTGTCATATTTTTTTATTGATTTGCACTGGAAGTGTTTTTTTTTTTTCCTTTATTTTTGTGAAAATGACTTGAATTATTCAGTACAGGTTCGGGGATGAGAGTGTGCGCTTGTCCCGTTTGTTTGTTTGATTCATACTCATCATTGTCATCTTCCAAAGTATTTGTCCGGCATATCAGATGTGTAGATTACATCTTCTCGTCAAGGTCTATAGAGTCTTGAACATGTGAAGTGTTTAGTGCATCCGAGTTTTGAAATCTTGCTGTGTAGGCCTGTAGGAAATGAACATACTTGGGGGATTTATTTCCTTGACAACCTAGAGAATTATCTTTTTTTCATTGAATTTGTTGGGTTTCTTTGTAATATTCTCCACTGTTGCATGACTTAAATCAGGGTGCAGAGAGCTGTTGATGATAGGAAGGCCACCAGATTGTCCTACCAACCTCTTGAGAGTCAAAGAGCTGACTTTGTGCTCGAGCAGTTGACTTGAAATCTGTGAGACACATTACTTTGGCGTGGCTGTTAGCACTTTGCCAATGTGAGTGCAATCCTGCTCTGTCGTCGCGACACATTTAGAAAAACGATCATCTCTTCACTCATATTAAGGATTGGCTTGACTTCCAGCACGTTAATTTCTCTCAGAGTAGCGTGTTTTCTCGGAACGCCTACAAATTCCCCCATTAATGTCTAAATGGCATCTCGTTGTCTAATCCAGATTTGAGAGAAAACAGTCTGGTCTGATGCAGTTGTGTGGTCCATGTCTGGGGGATAATGTCTGATATTCACCATGACAGATTCCCCCTCGATGAACAGCTATATGGGGGTCTGTTTTGCTTTTTGTCTCCGATGGATTGACCCGTTCTCATGCACTTCTTCTTTGGCATTCCTGCAACACTTACTTAATTTCACTGTAATCTCTTAATCTGGTTGGCTAATCCAGAGCAGGCACACTGTAGTTCTTTAGGCCCTACCCTACTTTGCCGTTCTTCCTCCTTGGGTCAAACCCTTACTTCTCTGTCATCCTCTTCACAAAGGACGTTTTCAAAATAGATGCCAGGTAAAGTAAGGCTGATTAAAATCCCACAGTCACGCAGACTAATTATTCAAAGCATTCAACCACTTTTCCCCAAGAATGATTGAAAAGCCCATTTATATTTTAAGTGAACCTATTCAGATTCATAGCACAAAAAAGCTTTTTAATTGCCTAATTGGACATTGTTGTTTCACTTTTGTTCGTGTGAAGATTTTACTCCCAACCAAAGATCCTCATGACAATTTAAATGATATATTTAGTTATTGTGCTGCATTGACACATCATCAAATAACAGATCTGAGCAAAAGGATCTCGTATAGGTGGATGGTTATAGGTCCCATGTTGTTACAAGGCCTAGTCTTATGTAATAATACGCACAAAAGAACAGGTTTCACTAAAAGATAACAGTGCCTCCTGGTGGACAGACTGCGTCGTTCCCCAGTGTCACAGAATGTTTCCTGTTATCTCCATTTATCCGTTTCTCTGTGATAATTTGGAGATGTCTTCAAAAAGCAATATATTTATTTCTTGTGTGGCTGTATGATGTATTTATTGGAAAGGCTGTAACAAATTCAGTGCAACACGAATCATAAAGAGCAAGGAAGAAAAAGGCAAGAACACATAGATATTGCATTCAAACATAAAATATGTTTTGCCAATGTGCGTTTTCAAGATTGAGCGATATAAAAAATATTGTTTTATTTAAGAAAAAGAGTATTTTTATTGCTATTTTGTTGTAAAGAGGAAAGAATGTATTAGCTTGGATTGTATCATGACAAGGGAGCTACCTGGTAGGTTTTCATCAGTAGATTCAGCATTCTGAATGACAAAATATAACAACTTGAAGGCTGAACGTAAACCTTTTTTTTTTAATAGAAAAATTATTTTCTCATCATTTGAGTCCTTCCCACTCTCTGTGATTAGCAAACTTGCCATAGGCTACTGGCTGTCTGCAGTGAGAGCTCTTTCTCACTGCTTACTGGCTACTGTTTGAGGTGAACACTTGAAGTGTGTAGATGGAGTCTATTGTACCAGAATTAAGACACAGTCATTCACAATAATTTGATTGTATGGTGAATTATACATTATTTGGCTGCAAGGAATTAACAGTGCTTACCCAGTACTTTTAAGAGTGCAAAACCTTAAGAACCTTTTTCAGTTCACACAAAACTTTATCAGGACCGATACAAATGACAGAGTGAGCTATCCATGTTTCAAATGAGGAACAATATAGCTGACCCGCCAACCCCAACCCCACTCCCAAACTTATTATTGCCTAAGACTGTGGTGCAAGGATAATTCACGAAAACAGTGAGAAAGAAGTCCATGAAATTTGTTGGGATATTCTCACCCAAATGGCTGATGATTCTATTCTCTTTGGATCTTTATTTTTTGCTGTTACTGTATGTATATTTTTGCTCATGTTTACTGCAAAAAAAGATAGAGAAATTAATAAATGTCATTTAAGGGAACACCACGCCATTCTTTTTTTTTCTCTCTCTCTCTGCCTCTCACTTATCTTTGCTCATGTGTCTTTTGACAGCTCTTACGACACAGCAGCGTGACCACAGATGCCACGCGAGGAGGGAAGGGTGTCTAGGTGTGGCACTCAGATTAAAGTGGAATGGCCACAATAATACCAGCACAGATCCTCCCGTCGTGGCTTATCATGAAGTGCAAAGTCAAATGTAGTAAGATACAGGCCTGGCGGGGGGAAAAGAGAAAGAGGGCAGCCACAGAGTCAGAAGTAGCGCCAGGTGGATATAATCCAGTGTAATCTCATTCACCATAATCCTTACAGTCTACAACACCAGCGCACACCCAGTTTTAAGCTTGTGTTCACATAGAATGCAACATATTCAAGGCAAAAAAAAAACAAGATAAGGTCCAACTTGCAATGTGACGTGGCTTTTTTGTGCGGTAATCAGCTATGAAGTAAATCATTGAGAATCTCAGCTAGTTATCTAACCGTAGCCTCACAAGTAGAAGGTCAAGAAGAAATGAATGCATATTTAAATGTCACACAGGATGATGTCATCTTACACACGCTCCATGGAATAGTCTCAAGAAGCCATAGATTAAAGGTCACAGATTAAAGTCTTGGCTGTCTGGATTCTAGCGTTGGCAAGAGATTAATATTAACTGAAATGGGTGACTTCTGTTTTAGGCTGGATTTGGTTTCTCTTCTTCAGGGGCTCCTTTAATATATTCTGCCACCGACTATTTGACAAGATTACAGGGGAACTGTGCATCTGTTTCCTAACCTTCCCCCGACTCCTCTCTCCTCTTTCCTCCATGCCCTCAGGCTCTATCTTCTTGGAAAGCCAGCCAAGGGAGTAAAAGGGACAGAGCCAGGATTACATAGCATTAGAGGTATTTGTGGGTTTAAAATAGTCTGATCAAGCAGCGCAAGTTACTGATAAATTCACACGCAATTCTCTCCGTGTCACACATATGCATGCAGACACAGACACTAACTCTCACCCAGGACCTGAGCTTGTCTCTTAGGCTGGTCCACACGTGTTCACTGATCCCAGCCTGTCTGATTTCATAATTATTCAATTAGAATTATTTTTGAGAAAATATATTCAAATAGCTACAATCCCTAACCCCATGGCCTTTACATTCATTGGATCTGGAATTAAGTTTTTTTTTTTAATGTGTGTGGTCTAGCATCTAATGTTTCCATGGAGACAAAAATAGCACTGTGAGGTCACTATATGCAAAATGTTACGTAAGTGAAGTTTGGTCAGTGGCAGAGCACTGGAACCTCTGCTGGAGGGTGAATCACACTACACAATGCCACAATGGCATCAAAATGCATGAGCTATCCTAATACTTGATTAGACAGTGTTAGAAATTAGTCATGGGGATTCTCCCATTTTCTGACAGATATTTGTTATTAATTCTTAACAAGAAAAAAAAAAAAAAAAAATTAAATGCAAAATTGAAAAACTCTATACTTCACACTCACATTGGAAGAATTATGTCATTATAAAAGACTAATATTCTCTTTAAAAGTCCATATTGAGTTTTTCAGCATACATTGATTTCTTATGTAAAAACTGCATAATCACGATAGATTGGTCTCAGATTTGTAAGCTATGAGGTATCTAGAACTATTAAGTTTTGAGGTAGCGAACCAAATCACCTGACTAATAACACAATGGCATTAATTTTCAATAGCTTGTCACATGTACATGAAAAATTTACTATTTACATAAATAAATTACCATTGTCATTTAGTCTGCCTAAAGGCATCAGCAGCAGCCTTAAAATATGTCTCTAATACAAGGATGACAAGTAAAGACATTATCTCACAAAACATTTGGTGAGGAATGTCTACAGACTTAAAAGAAACTGTCAGCATTGGCTGATTGCTCCCTCTGCCCTTTGGTTGGTAGGAAAATGCGGCACTTGTAGCTGATAAAACCAACCCCATTCACAGTTTCTTCATACCTCCTTTGAGGCTAAAAGTCTTTGCATGATTGGCGGGTTGCTGATTATACCACAATAACACAATAAGACATGGTAAAATAGCACCAGAGGCTGTAATGCTACTTCAGTCTATGTCCAGGTTTGTTAGTCTCCTTTCCTATGGCAAGTTCAGCATGCCATTTTCCTCCAGGGCTTCCTGAGTCCTGTCGTAAACTTCTCCGATGGCCTGCACCACTGTGTTTAGCAGCACACTGAACTCTTCCTGGTTTTGCACGCAAACCAGCCTGTAGAAGAAACCCCGCTCAGGCATGGCAATGAAGGCCAGCTCCGCGGCCCTGCGGACGAACCAGGTGTGGTAGGGTGCCAGGGTATTCTGGTAGGCCTCGCGACACAGCTCTGAGGGGCTCTTCAGCCGACCGGTCACCGGCATCTCCGCCAGCTTCTCCAGGAAGAGCTTCAGCCACAGCAGAGCGCGGTGCAGACGCAGGAGAGTGCGGCATCCAGAGTCCGTCTGGTGGTGGAAGTCCACCACTCCTTGGCTCAGCTCAGTCCGGATCATGGAGCGCACAGAGTGGTAAGGGCTGGTGTGGTGAAACGTATTCTGTGCTCCGGCCTCTGTGCTCGCAGTGTCTATCTGGCGTATGTCTGATCCCAGCTCTGCCTCGGGGCCCTCGCCTGCCATCAGGGCCAGCTGGCGGATAATTGAGGTCTTGGTCTCTATCTCCTTAGAAATCAGTCCTACCATTGGGCCCAGAGCCTCCATGAACCTGGCAGGGGAAAGATAGAAAAATGTGAATCAGATTAGCCCAGAGTCCAGATCATGGTAACCCACAATGGACTTTATTCATGTTAGAGGTCAGACATGAATGCATTTCCGCCTCACTGTGCAGTCCCGCTCCCCTCTAACGAGCTTACTTCACAAGCTCTTCCCAGCTGGACAGATACGGCTGCAGCAGCACGTCAGAGGTGGAGGCCGACGCAGCCACCAGGTGGGAGAGCAGCAGTGACACCTGGAAGTTCTGACCAGGGCACTCCACCAGCACCCCTGGGCCCCCAGCCCCATCACCCTCACTGCTATTGGACAGATGGTAAAGCTGGAGGCGGGGGATGGAGGGGAAAATGGAGATGGAGAAAGGACAAAGAAACAGAAAGTCAGAAGAACAGAATTATTGAGCTCCTTTACATAATCAACTTTAATGAAATAAAATGGGATGTATTTCTCCATAATTTACTTCTTCCCTTACCTTGTTGACCTGATTATAACCTTTCAGACAAGAATCCCAGTGGTAATCCAAACCTCCCTCTGACGTGGGGCAGTGTAAAGAGAAATGGGCAGGGCAAAGTCATAAAAAGATTGTCATCAGTAAAAGCAGAAATATTATTTCGATAGAAACAGTCTGAACTCTGTGGGTGTATTTACATGTACAAATACAATTTGCCATTTAGCTAACACTTTTATCTAAAGCGACGTACACATGAGATTCTAATACAACACAAGCAAGGTACTTTTAATAATTTAATAAATCAGGTTATTTATAGGTCAACTTTCTCATATTTCTGAAAAAACAAAAACTTTAAGTTTATTATTAAATATATTAATTTTTCTGTTAAACCCTGCAAAAAATAAGCAGAAACAGTCATGCAAGTTATTCATGTTTAGATTTAAACAATAAAATCATGATGAGTTGAGGTTTGGTAGCTGGAGTTTACTGTAGTTTACTGACATTTAGCCCACCATGTATTCCATAAGGCCTCACACAACAAGGCTAAGAAGTAAATCTGACAGTTGACTTCTTCACAAACATCAACAAAATAAGCTGCTTCTTTCTTCAACTGCTCTGATATGACTGACAGTGAGCCTTTCTGCACGTTATTACTGTTGTCTATAATGTTCTTCATCGTCTTTGGAAAATTAAAATAGGATAAAAAAAACGCATATAAACAGAGGCGGATGGACAGACAGAGCGATGGATAGAAGTCTATTTTTTAATTCATAATAAATTTAATATATTTCAATACAAATTCATGTCTCTAGTGGGAAAGACTTTTCTTATATGTATTACAGGACGCTCTTAGTGACAGATAATCCCCTGCTTCAGTTTTTATTCAAATGCATTTGAGTATATCTTTTCACATAACAGCTTGCTGACAAACAGCATCACCAGCATCTGATCTGGTACAGTGCTAACATGAGAAACTTATTTTAAAAAACACAGACAGATGGACAGATAGATACATGCTCACCTATTTCATTCCTGAGAATTTCCAGTTAGGTTTTATACATAGTGCAGGGACTGGAATTCTTAAGGCAACAAGTGACTGTCTTTATTACAGTGAACTCAGTCCAGCCTCTGACAAAGCAAATCATGCAACTTTAATGGCCTGTCTCGAGCACTGGGTGGGTACTGCAGGCACAGCCCTGAACAGAGTGCATATCCCTCCAACAGAAGCGTCTCTGTCACAATAAGCAGCATCATCCTCAGCAGACATCATGTCATGTGGAGTCCAGCAGGAATCAATTTTGGGCACCTATCCATTTCTTCCAGCATGCTTCCACAGGACCGCATTAACCATAAACTATTATGTTGGTTTCCACTGCTAGGCAAATGACGCCCACGTGATCTATTTACCTCTAAAACCTCATGACACAGAATGTCCTGCCAATGCCATCATCAAACACATCCTCACAGACATCCAGTACTTAGTGCCATAGGTGGACACAATTCTAGCTGTAGTGCTTTTCCTTCAAAGGAATAGTAAACTAAAATACATAATTTTTCATTAAAATTATTTTTATTGTCATCAAGGATTTTTTACCCATCTAACAATATAACAGAAGAGATGAGGGCAAGCAAAGAACTTCAATCTGATATGGAGCTTTAGCTAGTGATGGTGTCAGTTGTGGACTACTCCAAAACTCCAAAGTGTAAGTTTTTAGTAAGTGAGCTCTACAGCAATGTTAGCTAGGAATATATTTGCATAATCTTGCAATATGCAAGACTGCTTATCTAGTAAGACCCATAGCTATTTCAGTTCCAACAAGCAGGATATTTTCACTTTGCTGGACAGCTGGTTGGTCTTACCAGAGTCCAGACAATATTGTGACCCTACAAGGTAAACTAAAGCCCACCCAGTCCTGATGGAATGGATTACTGTAGAAAATGCAGCTCCTAAAACTCCATTTTATTACAGTTATTGACTTTTAGGAACTCCCAGATCTTAGGATCTGAGATGATGAAGGTAGATGACGTGGACGATGAAGACAGAACTCAAGAATAATATTATATAAGTATATTAATAAGAAAATCCACAATTTTAACTAGGTGTACCATCCCTTTAACAAAAAATTAACAATAATCTTTATACATCCACTGTGGATGTTAGCCAGTAGTCACTAGCTTATAGAAATGTCCAAACAAATGCTATATGTGCAGTGACACAACTGACACTGTGGTGCTCCATTATCTGAATAATAGTCATGTGACAGAGTGAGGAATTTCTCTTTTTGCTTTCCCAGTTCAGCGAGGGTCAGCTACAACAGTGACCTTTGACCTGGTAGGGATTCAGTGTCTTGCTCAAAAACACTTCAGCAGAGGAGATGCTTGCTGCTGCAGCGCTTGAACCCAGATTACCAACAGTGAAGGAGCATCACTCTGACCACTAGACCACCCTGCTGACAAAATATGCAAAAACTTCTACTGTTTACAATTGTCGGGTTGCCTGCAGCACCCACTCACCAAGTCACTCAGTCACCAACAGAAGCACCCACCACAGCTCAGCCTCCAGAGTTCATAAAGCACAGAGGGATTTTCTTTGGACCCGCTGAACCCCATCAGTTCAAAACAAACAAAGCAGCTTGTTTGACAGTGGCCAGAAATTTATGTCGAACTTATGACAGTGACCTACATTTTGCCAAACAACTCAACAGCGCTGTGAAGTCTTCCCCCTACAAACTGATCACTGTCTCTAAAATTAAATTTCTAAATTGAGTTTCAATCCTCAGCCAATTTAGAGACGGCTGCTTGTGCTTGTGCCTCCTCTCTTTTAAATGACTGAAAAGTCTGCGCTCTGTTCAGTCTGCCTCAAGTCTCTCAGATCTCCAAGTTGTATAGTGTGCAGCAGCCAGGATTTTGACTGAGCCCAGAGAAAGAGATCACATGATCCAAATTTTAACCTCTTTACACTAATTATTAGCTAATTTTAGACTTCAAGGTTGCTCTGCCTACGAATAATTATGACTATTAATTTTCCTATTGACATTTAAATGGAAATTAGTAGGAGGAAACAACCATTACAGTTAATAATGCTTGTAACCTGTAGTCCATACTGCCTTAAAGTAAAATTTAAACCAAGCACAGTTAAACTTACTGAAATACAAAATATCTGGACAGAGAGCCCTACAATATGACGGCAAAATTTTGAGGATGTTAATGGGACCCAGGCCGTTAGATGTCAAACACTTTATTCCTTAAAATGTTTGCTTTATATGGGTAAAACATAAGTCTGTACTTAAACTGCACTGTTATTGTGACATCTCAAGTCCAACATAATAAGCCATGACATGAATGAAAATGTCATGATACTGATAAACTTATGGAGAATAAGAGTAAGCAAAAAAGTGGTGTGCCTGCCAGGCTCCACTCTGCAGTAACCACAGCATGTGACACATTCCCAACCTACAGCTTATGCATTCCAAACAAGGGAGGCTTGTTATAGATTAAGAGTACAATATATTGGCCGTACACAGACACACATGTACACACACACATGCACCCATTTGGAAATACTCACGGAGCCACAGGGAGCCGAGGAACAGCAGTAGGACTATGATAGCCACAGCAGCCTTGCTCTTTACCCCCATACTGAAGTTCAGTCCTGGGTCTGCCGGTCCCTTTTTGTTGCCTCTCCTTCTGTGTCTTTTATCTGTTAATTCCTCTGTGTCTCACATGAGTCCTTGCTCCCTTGCACTGGCTGTCACCACAATTACTCTCTATTGGACCCCAGCCTCTGACCCCCCCCCCACTTAGCCCTCAAGTCCTTCGCACTCCTCCCCAAACCTCAAAAAGTTGCTCTCTTTCCAGCACCATGCCCCAGTGATTTGACCGGCAGAATAGCTCTATCAATTTTTAACTTCTATTTTACAGTTGTTGTTTTTTTTCCCCTAGTCATCGTAACTCAGCTCAGCCAACATTTGCTTTCTCTTGTCCTTCTTTGACTTGATCCAGTGTTTCCCCTGCTCTGTCTCTGTACCCACTGTATTCCACAGAGCCTGGCTGTTGTTATGTTGCCCAATCTAAAGGTCCAGAGATTAGCAGAGTTCAGCCACTGTCTGATAAAACAAACCA
>OMKZ01018310.1:0-23922 GCA_900302535.1 Neoniphon sammara | reverse complement strand
TATTTCCAATTTGAGCAGATCGAGTGACATTAAATACACTCTAGCACACCTCACAACACAGGAGAATTGGTTAGGATAATATTTAGAGCCATAAAAAAATTGTGCTGTGCTTAAGGGGGGGATCTTTCCCAAAATCGGCTGAATAATGAATAATGGATCCTGTGATGTGAGCCAGGCTTGACAGTTTCAAAAGTCTGGCCTTCCTAGTGTTAAGGCTGTAATGTTTGATTCAGCTGCTTCTGGTTCTCACAAACCACAGCAGAATCATATTCGATGGAGAACATGTAACCTGCTCCGCACAGCAGTACCAAAGAAGCTGATCATACTGTAGTACACAAACAATACAACTCTACAGTGTGCCTTTATCAATATAATTGGTCTTTGTTAGTGCTGGCAGATAAATTAGTATTCTCTCAGCCTGCTATGACTCTGGTGTCTGCTGTCAGCTGCTTGCTAGCTTCAAGCCGGTCCCTGAAGGACCAGCGGTTAAATGATTGAGGTCTGGAGCATCTGGCCCCGCGGCTTTACTAGCTTAGAGAGTCTGATGTTGTCTGGCTCATGGTTGCTAGTTTGTCTCCAGCCTCAGTCGGGTCCTCCAGCTCTCTGAGGAGGCTTGATGAACCATCGACTCATTACAAGTCATGTGGATTTAGTGTTGTTACAGAGCGCTAATGGACAGATTTATTTTTTATTGCATTTGGCATTACATTTGGTAATCCATCACACATGTACACACACATAACAACACACACACCTTTCTCAGACAATACACACTTACAGTTTTTCACAACAATTATATAATGAGACTCTAAGAGGGCAACAAACAAACTGTTGTTTGATGTGAGATTCATGAGATTCCATGACACCCTGTTGACAAATAATTTATTGGCAGTAAAAATCTCTAAACCACCATAATTCAAAGACCACATAAAAGACAGCGTAATACATAATTAAGAAGCCCCCTCCACCTATCAAACAGTTGGAGTAAACATTTAAAATTGGCTTGATGCTGTGTATACTGCACAAAAGTAACTGTCCTCCACAGTTCACTTACTGCAAAGTTGCTCTCAATGCAATTACGTTAATATTTCTATTCATTTAGCTGTGTAACAGCGCAAGAGAAATTGGGTTCATTAGGAATCATGCCCACTCAACAGTCAAGATTTCCGTCTTGGTGTGACCCATTTACCCAAGGCATTAAAGGAAATACAGAGTTATGCCGCTCTGTTATAGCCTGGTCGAAAGGAGGCATTTTGTACTTCAGCATTTTTTCATGTTTTCTTTTTCAATTACTTTGAGCTTTGTTTATATTTGCTTCTCCTAAAGTTAGAGATAATACACTCCCCACCATCTTTGCCATCATGTCTGCTCCTTTTTTCTTATTTTTTTTTCATTTTTCTGTTTTTTTCCCCCTCTCTGTGTGTGTGTATGAGAGAGAGAGAGAGAGAGAGCGAGAGCATGTCTTTTTAAACACTCCATAATAAGAGGTGCCTTAGGGCAACAGCCACACTGCATGGATTTTCCTTATTCTGTTTTATCAGTTTTACAACACAGCCAGAGATGGCCTTCTCTCCTCTCTTCACTCCTGCTGCATTTAAGCTGCAGGAGGTGAAGAGAATGAGCTGTTAAAATGCTGTCGGTTTGTTGCTAGAAGAGGATTTTGCCTTTTATCGGATGAATACAAATGTCCATCTTTGCAAGGGGGCATCTAATAGTGCCCACATGGGCTGGATTTTATCATCTTGTTTCCACCAGTTTTCTTGCAGCACACAAAACTATGGCTGCTGCGCTCCCAAATGAACATGCAGGTGCCTTCACATTCCCACATAGACCAATAAGTAAACAATGATTTGCTCAGTCTAGCCAAAATAATGCTGATTGACAGTCCCACTTAAAGGAGTATACCAACTTTTTTGGCATACTCCTCTAACCCTTTACCCAGTGTATGTGAAGAGGATTGGCACCAAAATCACCTCTGTGATTCCAGTAGATAATACTGTCCAGTACGCATGCTGATGAATTAGAATACACTGTTAAGTAATTGAATACAAACTAGCACTATCCAGTTTTTTGTGTCTATTTTATACCAACAAGCCCAACATGTTTACATACATGTCACTAAAATGAAGTCTCTGTCCAACCTGCAAGCTGCCAGAAGTTTTTATTGTCGTTTCTATAATAATGCTAGTCGTCTGATTGCTTAAAGGTACCCAATGCGTGACCACTAGTGGGGCTATAGTGCACACGAGGAAAACCAGGTCCCCATTTTGTTTTTGTAACATGTTCTTCCAGCATGCCATGAGCATGGGGACGACACATTACACATGCTAATGTAAACAATGCAACTTAAAAAATATTCCAAAATAAAGGTTTGCAAATGTCTTTTGGAGTAGGAAATGCATTCAGCATGTTTATTAGGCCTCAATGTAAATAAAACCTAGTGTGTTTAAAAGGAAAACACTGAGTACCTCTAACATACAATATACTAAAGTGTTAAAAAACAGAGCTATCTACTATATGGATGCTGGTGGTGCTGATCATCTCATCACATATTAGGTAAGGTGACTAATGAGCCACACTCCCAAAAGGTTGACGCAGGCCTTTAATTTCATGTGATATTAGAAGGTGACTGTCAAGCTCTTGTGTGATATGCAGCATTAATATACAGGAAAGGAAGGCTCACCTATAGGCACAATAAAAAATATTTTATTAGAAAGGTTCAACCACGTTTTCATGATAATAGAAAAGGGAAAAAAAGCCTAGAATTGGGATCTGGCCTCAGGCTGTAGTCTTCAGGCATTCTTGTGCAGAGAGAGAAGGTAAAAAATAGATATGTTTAAAAAGCCTTTATCATGGTGTTATATCCAGATGTATGCTAAAAACAATCGGCAAGCTTCGACCACATTGTCTTCCTCGGGGTTATTATGTTCTTATGGTCTTGAGTGTGGGAGGTGATGCTGCCAACCTGCAAACACCTCTTCTCTGAACTCTTTTCTGGCTCTTCCTTAATGTAGGACACCTGCAGAAAATATTTTCACCTGAATGCCATGAGTTGTCTTTGGATAACGATGTTGTCTGTCAAGAGGGCTGTTTTGTTGGTAACTGATTGACAAGCAGAGAGTGAAATAAAGGAGAAAATAAAAACAGCAGCAGCACAGGCTAGTGCTTCACTAAATGAAATGTGCAAGACAGTCAGTGCTGCAAAATATTCTGCTGGGGTCAGTATCTTTCCATTACACACTTAGCGTCTGTGTTCTTGGAGACCAGAGCAAATCAACAAGCTTCACTTCTCTGCAGTTTGTGGTTTACCCTACATGCTGCTCGCACTGGAAACATCCTCTCACATCTGTCAGTACTTTGTGCAGTAGCAAATAACTTGAGTATATTTGAAATAGCTCTTTGAAGCAGAAAGCTTGGCCTTTGGCTGAATGGATTTAAGCACTTGTAACAAGGTTGTTGCATTGACAAAAATATTGAATAGTGATCTGAAATATTCAAACCCAAGGCCATATGTATATGGAGTTATCCAAAAGCACTTTTAATGTCAGGATAAAAGAAATCCCTCACAGTCATGCTTTTCAGTGTCTGAAAATCCATTTAATTTAATTTATCAAAAGAGGTCAGTTCAGAGTTGTTGTTATAGCAAATAATAGGCAGAATTGTTCTCTCACCGATCCAATCTCATGTGCATTAACCTTTATTGGGAGCTAGCAGAAGAGTGATGAATAAAATGCTGTTGATTCCTCATAGTCAGGAGAAAGGTTAATGTGGATGAGCAAGAGAAGATAAGGCTGCACATTATGACTGCTGACTAACACCTCTTGGATTACAAATTATAAATTGGTTTAGTTATTATAAGAGATTTGACTACAACCTGTTTAACGCATTTGAACACAACAGCAAGCTTCCTAGTTAGTGTCTTTGACTAAGGTGGTGACGATATTTCTCAGCAAATCTGGTTGATCAGAGGAAATGTAGCGGAGAAGATGATGTTTTAGACATTGTGTTATTTCCCAAAAGGAAAATACTTTCTAGATGCTTGTTAGCAATAATGTTTGTGAGGGTGACAGCAGTGAAGCAAAGGAGTTCTCAGTGTCTTCATCTGTTCTCGGGGTTTCTGTTGGAGCTTCTCAGAGCAGTTTGTCAGTTGAAGTTCTGCCACGGGATTTGTGTGGTCCAGACACTGTCTTTTCTCTGGCCTCCTTATGATGAATTGTTTTCAGTGGGCCTGGCTGTCTACTAACCTCGACAGCTGTATAGGCTTTTTTTATTTTTATTTATTTATTTATTTTTACTGCAGTTAGGAGAGTATCTGTATAGATGAGAACTGCCCAGAATGGGGCCAGTGAACCACTTGTCAAACCATAAAAAAACTTCCAGTATATTTAAAAAAAAAAAAACACCTATTTTGATCTATTTTTGGGTTAACGTCTAAAAAAATATTTTGAGAGAAATGGGTAATTTCAAACACATTAAACTTTTGATTTTGTTTGAATCTGAGGCTATTTTTACTCAGTACAAATCTAAAAATGACTGTTCAACTGGCACAAAATCAAGTCAGTCCCATTTCACAGGGAGTCATTTTTGTTGATGCTCAGTACGTCCAAAGAAAGCAAGATCACTGACAAAAAAAAAGGTTTTAATGAGGGGGGACATGGCCAGATGATCATAATGTACTGTATTTTGTTCAGCAACCCCCACAGCCTACCCCCTCCACTCTCCCTGGTGTCAAATTTACATCTTAGTTTGTGATTGACAGCACACTAGCAGCGTAATCACGGTTTTTGCACAGCTACTTGAGAAACATCCGGCTGCTAAACATTCTTATTGATCGATAAGAGGTATCATTATCGACTCCAGTGAATTAGGCAATTTGGAACAAGGTCTGAACTGGAACCAGATCTTACTAACATCTATAATGTTAGTGAGACAGCTGTTTTGACATTTTTGTTGACAGGTTATCATCATGAAATAATAAATATGTGATACTCAAATGAAAAAAAAAATGACTTGTTTCTCTGATTTTTTTTGTTGATTGATGATGTCGTTATAAAGCAGAAGAATGATTCATGGGAATTGGAAGCAGAAACCACTGAACAGTTATCACTCATGGCCATAAGCATTGCCAAACTGCACAAGTCAGAGTGTAGGTTTGATTTTGTAATAGCTATGTAATAGTGTTACTGTGAAGGAAATATGTTAAAATCATAGATTGAGTTGTAATTTATCCACATGCAATGAAGATTATACTGTACTTTGCTTTTCTTTTTGTTGATTATGGCATTTGCAGAAGTTTTAGATGCAACACCCCTGCATGACTGTAATTATAGTTGCAGCATTTGAATCGCTGGTTGCACTACCTGAGTTTTTAAAAACGCCCAGTTAGCTCATATTTGTGAGAGAATGACTAACCTTATCACAGCATCCTAGCAGTCCTTTGGGTTTTCTCTGAGGTGCCTTCACTGCTTACATTCTTTAGTTACGTTTTCATAAAATTGCTTTTTTGAAGTAGATTTTTTTTTTCTTAAAGGGAGTCACACAACTGTACCTCATATATAAGCAGTTGAACATAAAATAGTACCCATGTATTTGATCATGGTTTATACTAAGAAAATTAAGTTTTTACTATGGTAAAAAATTATAATAACAGCTAAAAATAATTGTTTTTCATTTTAATGTGCAACTTTGTGGGGGAAATAATGGATTTGGTTATAAAAAAGCATTTGATGCCATTGAGCAAATACTGGCAGGCACAGAGGTGTTTGAAAGTAAGCAAAGTAATGAGCTACTAAAGCTGTCAGGGATGAGCTACGACAATCCATGGAGATATATGACGATGTCAGTGTCCCACAGAGACACGTCTGTGTGTGTGTGTGTGTGTGTGTGTATGTGTGTGTACAGAATGTCCTGATGGCCGTGTGTGTTAAGGTTAGCTCTAAGCACTTCTCGAATTGGCAGAGATCTACAGCTGGATGTCAGTCCCATGGTGACAGCGAGACCACAAAGTGATACACAGGATTAGGAGTGATGCTGATGGATGGGAGACACAGACTGACAGGCTGAAGTTACAGATAAACACATTAGCTTACATACGCATGCACATAAGGATGAAGATTAATTACTACATAATTCTGTACTCTATACTATAACCTATATAAAGCTATTACATATGTGTCTGCAGCAAATGTGTCTGCAGTGCTGTGCTACACACACACACACACACACACACACACATATATATAGATAGATAGATAGATATAGATATAGATATATCTCCCAAGGAGATAGATAGTTTGTGTGTGTGTGTGTGTGTGTGTGTGTGTGTGTGTGTGTGTTTTAACTCATAAAAGAATAGTGTTTGAATCAGCAGCAGTCCCTGTCAGTCCCTCTTCCTTGGGGATTCATAGGCTTCAGTCAGAGCAGAACAGTTCCCTTGTCTGTACTGTCGCTCTGTGAGGAGAAAGGCCTAGAAAATGATATGTGTGCCCTTGCATGTGCCATTGTACCTGTATATAAGTGTATTTGTATATGGGCTTCCATAAAAGCCAGAAGAATAGAATAGATCCACATACTCATACATCCTTGAAAACAAGAGACACTTTACCTTGTCATATTCAGGGAGGAATGTAAATCTTTTATCATATCATGAGCAGAAAGTGAAGTAGTAATGAAGTAGTGAAGTACTAATAGTTGTAATGAAGTCCCTAGCATGTTTACTTTTCTATAGTTGATTTAATATTTGGTGATTTAGCTAGAGACATTTGTTTACTCATACATGTATTATGTTACTGATATATAGTACTCACACCTGCTATTACCTACTGAGACCTCAGGTGTTTTTGACTATTACTGTTGCCTGATTGGCTGGATTTGGCTTCAAATAACATGTGTGTGTATCTCTGTCTGTTTTCTGACAAAGATCTACCACCCAAACGTTATCTGTCTGACAAATATTGAGCAAGTGAAGGACAGTGTGTGGATACTTAACTTTCTGGTTACACTTTACCCTATATCTATGCACCTGTCAATAAGACCTTTTATTCAGGTGTGCAGGAGACTTTATCGACCATATCATAAGCAGATATAATTGCAAACCCTTCTAATAGGAATGAAAAATCAACAACTTAAATAAATTGAGCTTAATGAACTGTATTTTTCACTGAACAACCCCTTCAACCCCCAACCCTTTGCAGGCCTATTAAGGCTATATTCATGTTCATGTATACATGTGTATGCACATGTGGGTGATGGGTGTGTTGCACATCAGTTTTATGCTGTGCCTGAGATTAATTCAACCAGAACCAGAGACTGCTCACTGTACAATTTATCTTTATCAGCTCTATGATATAACATACCACCCTGTTCCTCTTAAGAATAAACAATGTTTTTAGAATGAAGAGTTTATTCATCATAATTTAAATAATGGATGCAGACATGAAAACACAGGAGGGCCAGCCCACCTAAACTCAATTCACACACCTTTTTACTTATGAAAAAGCAACCCCACTTTTCCAGCTATTATAGATATTCATAATTCTCAATTAATGTTATACTTTGAACCTAAGTACAATCAAAATGATGTTAGCTACATGACAAATTGGATATTCGGGACAAGACAACACTATAAACGTTCTCTTGATAGTGATGAACTATTTGAGTTCATTGTTGGCTCACATTTTAATTTACCACTATTACCACTACCGCTCTTATCCAAAGTGATAATGGTGGGATAGGCAACAGAATTATATGAGCATGGAAACTATCCCTCAAATGGAGGATGCAGGGATTGGAGTTTTGTGTGTGTAAATAATGTCTTGTGAAATGAGTCATGCTTACATGATTGGACATAAATAAATTCACTCATTCATTCATTCAGGCTCCAAGTCTTCTCCTCCACCTGCTCCTCTGATGAATCCATCAACCAAATGGAATTAGGGATTGCCCTCTCCTCTTTTTTTCCTCCACTTCTCACTTCCATTATTTCTCATACGGTGTTTTCTCCTTCTCGATCACTCCTCTGTGGGCTGCAGTGCTTGGGGGTTTAAGCAGCACTTCACCCCTTTCCATCTTGAATGGCCTATAAGCATGTGAGCTGTGAATAATTCATAGTGCCAGAAGACACTCTCCTCTGTCTGTAGACTCACAGTAAAGCTAATGGCAAGGCCTGGAGCTGGGCCTAGCTTTGAAAAGGTTCAGTCTAATGTAAAAGGAGAAATGTCCACCTGACTCTTTGATCCCACTTTGTTTTCTGCTTGATCAAAGCAAAGGGGGCTGCGCTGCTTCCCATGCCGCCTCCCTCCCATCACTGCCTTTAACTCAGGCACAGCAACACTGGAGGAAAGATAAACAATTAGCCCCTAGATGAGTGTTTCCCTTCATCCATCAGCCTAGGAACATGGCTGCCTAAGGAGAACTCAAACTAAATAAGCTGTCTGCCTGCAGCTTTTTTCATAAATACACTCAGATCCATTTTTTGGCTGTTATATCTGCAACTTTTCTGAAGTGATTTGTAATCAGAGCATCACTTGTAACTGCAGGCTAAATCCAAAGACCTTCAGTGATGTATCATGAGCTCCCAAACTGAAAGCACATTTTTCTTCTTTGCTTTTTTTCTAGTCTAGTCTAATAGGCACTGTGCAACATTGGATATAGTTGCTGTTATTATTATTAATATGATTAATTAGTTACCAATTAGTTTATGAATAATACTTGGCAAAGTGTTAGACATGTGTATACCCCTACCTGAAAAGAATTTAAGCAGTCAGCATCATGAGAGGCCTAGATCCCATTAAAACCTGTCATTCTGACTTTTTGAGATGGTCTCTGTATCCATGAAACACCCTGCATCCTTCAGATATGTTCTGGCTTCTTGTTGACTTTACATTCCTTAATTATATTTCCTTAATTATTTTTATTCAGCAGAAACGCATGTGAATGCAATTGCAGAGGAAGTCATTTCATGCTCAGAGGCAAAGTTCAAAATCTTCAACCACATCTGTTTGAAAGTGGGCTGCATTTTATCCTGCACTCCCCTCTGTATCTCAGCCCTCTCACACCCCCCTCTCATGTTGGTTGAAATAGACTCTGCCACTTCCTCTAGTTGAGGGCATGTTCTTGAACAGAAAAAGCTACCCTGAGATTTAAGGGCTCAAAGGGTTCAATTACAAATGTAAAGGCTGTTGAGGCGTTTTATCTACAGTGTTTTTCATAAAGCCACCAGCGACTGTCAGATTTCCACCCCTGTCTGAGACAGCTCCTAAACACCAAGGAATAACGGCTTTCACAGATAGGTCGGGTTGCCTTTTGAATTATTTATCTTGTCCTGTTGGATTGCTTTTTGTCTACTATAAGTGAACCGAAATTTGGTTTCAACTAACCTCAAGTGCTATCTGCAGTCATTTAAATATGACTGGGAGACTACGCTGGACCCATGTTACTTCCTCTGTCTACTGTAATTGGATATAAAATGAAATGAAGAACATCATAATACACAGGAGTCATGCAAAGATTTTCTAAAGCTTTTTCATTTGAAACCCTTAAAAGAATGACGAATATTTCGCTGCTGAAAGATGCTTAGGGTATCTTAGTGTCGGACCTTTATTGAGATAAAATGGAAATCAATTTTGGGGACACTTGACTTTGCCGTAGAATTTTAATCTTGCTCTCAGTTTCTGTTTTTCTGTGTCTCTTTTTTTGTAGTTTCTATTTCTCAGTGTCTGCTCTCTCCACATCAGTTATCTCAGTGAGAAGCTGCAGGAATCTCCGTGTTTTAAACAAGCGCTATGCTCACAGCAGCACGCACATCACAGAGACCCTGCAGGTCCTCTCTTCCTCTATAAACACCTCTCCCTCCATCCCTCCCTCTCCTCCTCTGTCCTTCTTTCCTTCCCTCTCTGTCTCCACCTCCAGCCGTGTCCACTGATCCACAGCAGCTGCCTCTCAGTGGCCATTACAGCAGCGCTCTCAAATATGTGCTACACATCCCCCCTCCTCATCATCATCCCACCACCTTTTCCCACCTACCTTCACTTCACATTATTTTGTGAGAGATGGCAGCACAGGTGCCACCACAAAAGACAAAATCAGACAAAAAGTTGTCACCCAGGACCCTCCATTATATGTCTGCGTTATTACATGGTAGTTTTACCGCATTTGGATAGACTTGAAGGATCGATTTTGTGGATTATGGGTGGATGATCATAATTTAAATCAGCGGTTCTCAACCATATGTCATGGAGGCCCAAGAGTATGCAGGTTTTTATGCCAACCAATCACCAAACCAGCTGATTTCACTGATTACTGTATATCTCTGGTTGAAGGTGCAGTAATCAGTGAAATCAGCAGATGCAGAGTTTGACTAGAATAAAAACCTGCATATTTTTGGTAGAACTGACAATCTAGATGAGTCAGATGTGTGTAATGACGGCTCCAAGTGTGAGTATCTTAATTACGTAAGCATTCTTAGCCACGAGCCATTGCATATGGTTGACTTCAGTGGTAAATGTAACTTATTTCATTGCACTGTTTAAGCCATCAAGTGTGCTGCTTGTCACACCATCATACACAGATATTTATAATCAGAATTTTAAACTCATGTTTACGCCCCCTCTAGAGAATCTTTTTGTCGCCTACTAGTATTAATTTTGGTATGCAGACAGGCAATACCTTTTCAGGCAGCAGCTCTGATCAAACCAGTCATTTTCTGTATGGTTCTGATTTTCTTAAATTCAGGTGTTTCATTCTGACAGCTGCAGCCTCAATTACATGTGAATTAGTTTTATGGAAAGATTTAGACTTCCTTTTTTTGTGTCACACCATACTTTAAGTTCCAATTTGTTTTGGGAAGCAGACTCGCATTTCTTCTCAAATGATTGACAAGTGGGTTGTGCTTCTGTATTTTGCAAGATAGGGTAATGAGAAAGTTTGATTTGGATTTAGATTAGGCTATGATTTGTTGTTTGGGTATTGCATTAATTCTAGTTGAAGAGTCAGAAATGAGTTTTAGTGGTAAACCACAACAACAACAGCACACCAATTTAAAATATCTCATGTCCCTGCTGCTAATGGGAACTTGGAATTATTCCGACTCAACAAAATGTGCTGGAAGCTAAATGAGAAAAGTGAACTTGTGTAGAGTATGTGTGTGTTTGTGTTAGCGTGGGTGAGGTGATGGGAGACTTGAAACCCATTCACAGTATCATAACTGAAGGATTACAGCCAATGAAATCTCCTCAGGCTTCAGCAGTCCAATTAAAAACAGTTAAAAACGATTATTGATAGGGTTATTCGAAGAGACAGTATCACTCTCCTTATAATACTTTATACACCATTTTATGAATACTGTCTTTGTAATTGATTTCAGAGGAAGGAAAAACATTTAAGAAGAAGAGAGCTCAGGGGAGGAATGTGGCCAGGTGAGGCAGTATCTAAGAAATTTCTCTCCACTTATTCCTGAGTCATATTCCTCCAGTGATCCACAGTGCCCTGTGGTGTTTTCCAGGCATTACAGAAACCCCCCTGTTGCTTCTGGTAGTTTGTCATGTTTACACTGCAGTGGAGAGCAGGAGGGGCCGTTCAGGTTTCTGCACAATGACATGGTGGACTGTCCCAGGAGCACTGCGCTGTGGCTGACAGTGCACCAAAGAGAAACTACAGTTATCAATAATGTCACATACAGTTAATTATGATGTATTGATGTCCAGTAAAGGAATCTTTTAAGTAACAATTGTCTTCTTCCGTGGAGGTTTTGCTGCATGGCCTGCGGTCAGACTGAAACCTCTGCCAGCTCTGATGTTACAGCTCACTGCAGGCGATGGAAACATCCTGGAGAATATCTCTGTCTGACTCTGGTGCATCCTTCCCTCATCCTCCACCCTCCTTTTCATCATATCTTCATCGCTCATATTCATTTCATGGCTTTCTAGCGATTTACTCTGCTTTTAAGGTGCCGCCCTCGCTGCCTTAAAAAAATAAATAAAAAAAGGACTTTGCAGATGTTAGCTGATGTTCATGTTGACAGTGGTAAAAACCTCTTTGTGGTGTTGCCACTTGCACTAATTGCAAGCTTTGAATACTTAGCTGTTTATCCCAAAATTGTGCTGTGTATAGTCTTTCACACAGCCTTTAGCACTTATTTGTATCTTTCTACTCTCCTTACCTCTCACTTCTTCTCTCCTCTTTTTCTTACAGTTCTTCTTGCAGCAGTGAAACTATGGTCCACACATTTTCTGATACATGAGACTGATGCATAGGAAACGCTTGTTCATAGAGAGAGTTTTTGGTGTTTAAGGGCATTTTCTAAAAGAGGCACCAGTCGCACTGCTCTTTGCGCACAACTACCAAAGCAAACTCAAAATTACTCCACAGAGGCGGCTTTTGTCAAGCAGTTTGGGGAGCCTGATGGATTAGAAGAAAATCCCCCATTTCTACTTCCCCTCTATCTGTCTGTCTTCCTCTGTCTCTCTCACCATCTCTCCTGGATATATAAAGAAGGACAGATATCCGTTGTGCTGCGAAAGTGAAATTATATGCTAAGCAAGCCCCCTTTCTCCAACAATGACTTATACCGCTGCAGATCTGGGCCGCTGCTTTCCCCTTTCTTTCATTCTATATCTCCCTCCTGCTCTCGGGGTCCTTGTCTGAGAGAGGATATCGTTCTCATGCGTGGGTGGAGAGGAGGAAGATGACAGTGTTTCATAATTCATAAGAGCTCCTTCACCTACTTACGATTCCGTACACTATGTACACAAGTTGTGCGCTTGACACAGACCAAGGCATGACTTGTGATGTCCAAAATGATTTAAATTTTCCTTCAATCAGTTGGAAAAGCATGACCTGATTGTCACAGATTACACTGATGTATTGGAACATAAAATAGAATAATGGCAAAATCAATAGTAACACGCTGTCTATGGGAAATCTACATTGGCAGCATTACAGTGAATTGTGACCTAATTTATTCAGTTGGTGCAACCCAAGTGAAGTGTGCTGATGGCATATATTGAATATTTTTTATTCATCACAGGGTTTTTTTTTTTAAACGTATGCACTAATTAGATTCATTAAATGAGAACCATAGATATAGTTGCCGGTGTAGCTACAGTTTCCCAGTCAGATGTCTTAACATCTCCACTGTGAGAACAAGCCTCGGCTCTTTGAAGTGTCAGTTTATATACACAGCGGAGGCCACAGTGTATTCTAGCATGATGATGTTTGTATCAACACAGCGGTGGCTTTGTTACCAGCCTTTTAATGTTTCCCTGCTTAGTTCCCCTCAGGTATTTGTACTGTATAAAAAGGGCTAATGGGTATAATCTAAAATCAGCACACCAAATGATTAGGGTGATTAAATCCCAAAGTTTATTCTAATGGCATTGACCGGAACGGTGTTTGAATCATTTGTCAAGGAAGCCACTGGGAGGAAAGTTAAGCTTCTTTTAACTACTTTGCTGTCCTCTTGTCTCACTTTTCCCTTTCTATCCATACCTCTATCCTTCTTTCTGCACTTTATGTTGGGTTTTATTCCACTTTCAGATACCAGTCTCCATCCTCTCCTCTCTTCCAGACATCAGATGTCTCTCTCCTCTGCCATAAGCTCTCTGTTACTGCCACTGGAGGTATCTGTCATGGCTCTAGTCAACCATCCCACCATTAGAGCAAAAGATGAACCATTAAAATAACAGCAATGACCTCCATTCTGAAAGCTTTACTAGAGAAAGCACTAGACCATGACGCATTCACCTATTCCTGTCAGTGAGGTGCCCTAGTGTATGAATCCATGCTGACTGACAGTGATTGACTGTTGGAGGCCAAACGTTTTTTTTTATTTATTTATTTATTTTTTTTTTTGGAGGGACTCTATGGAGGTGACTCTGCCTGCTGGAAGATTCTATGTGGTCTTAGAAACCAGGTCAGGCTGTCATGTTTCTCCATTAAATTTAATGACAAACTGTGTTTTGATGGCACGTCGCAGATGCATGCCTGTCTGTGCTCACAACCAGTGGAACAGCAGTAAATGTGTTATTTAAAAGACAATTCCATTTTCTGTCAGCCGGAGTCTTATTGTCACAGTTTTTTTTTCCCATCATATCTGAGGTTTAAAGACCCACTTCACTTAAAATCATGTTTTTCGTGTGTTTTGCCAGATAATCCGCTGTTATACTGATGTATTCTATGTGCTCCACTTGTCATTTTTGCTTCATGGTCGTCAAAACCCAACTTACCTGTTGCAATCACAAAAAACAGGATTGACGCGGGCCACGTAAATTTACCGGTCACAGACCGCTAACCAATCGTAGTTTTAGTATATCACTATGAATTTGTATATTTAGTCAATGCAAAGTTCACTAGCTGCCTTTCTCCGGAGACTTTCTGTGGTTTTCAAAGTGTTTCCTCCTAATGGAGCATCTGGGTGTTTATCTTACAAGGTAGGTAACATTAACTGTTATCAGAGCTGGCGATCGGGACCAAGGTTCATCTAACTGACATTAGCAACACACTGATTGATGATTGATAATGTAGTGAAACTGAAGGCTCATGTTATCTATTACTGTTACATTTCTTCATGTTGTAGAGAGTGATACATTGAAAAATTGACCATTCTGATACGTCCACTAGTAGGCGACCCTGTACAGTTTGCTCTTCCTCTTCAGTAGTGGCTTGGTGGAGATTTGAATATAGGCGGGGACTATTTGCATATTCATAGATAGATAGATTTATAAAACTTAGAATGTGCGGATGCGCTATAGTTTTCTTTAATTTTGCCCAATAGACTTCAGATTTCACATCAGTTTTTAATTAATAAAAAAACGACAAACTTGACTAGTGTGATGTATATTGAACCTGTATATAGATATGCCTACGGAATGCCATTGTGAAAATATGGGAAGGACTGTCCATCTCCAAATAACTCAACAATGAAGCAGATGCATAAAAAACTCTTAACCATCAGGCATAATGGCAAAAACTATGACAATAAGACAATAAGATTTTGCTGACACAAAATAGAGGTGTCCCTTAATGGCATCAGGTAATCTGTATAATGTGTTTTCAGATTCCAAATGACCCCTTATTCCAGTACAAACACCTATAATATTGGCAGTATTAGATTATTAAGAGCTTCCTGCTTGCTCAGCAAGCTAAAGTCCATTCCATGTACTCGCACTGTCAGTGTTTCAGTCAATCATTGTCAGTAGTAATCCTCTCAGATTTTTCTGAACACTTGCTGAAGTATGATAATAACCTCAAAAAACTGACTTTGTTACTGATACCAGCCCTGGTATCATGATTTATATTCCGGAGGGACACACAGGTTTAAAAAACTAGCATGAAATAACACTTTCTTACAGATATTTTTTCCTTATCACATATTCATTGTTTAAAGACATATGAGTATGAGACAATGAGTATTTTGTGTATGACCTATTTTGCTCATGCACAGCTTCCTTTTTGTATGCCTGCTAGCAGCACAATGGTGCAGTTGAATAAACTGAGCACATGATAATCTGAAGTCTTCTGGAACAATGTAAGGTAAATTTAATATGTATAAATAAGTTTTTACAAGATTTTTGTTTATGACAGCTGACAAAACTGCATATATTGTGAGACACTACATAAACACTGCTACTCCATGCAACAGTAACAAAAAAACATAATAAAAAAAGTACCTCTGGATAAAAAATAGTCAGGTTAATGCAATGTTGCAGTGTTTGTTATTCAAGACTATAAATGGACTAATAAACGCAAAAAATGGTATCGGTCCACCCCTGTCCAGGGTCATCAGTTGTCATGGAAACGAGCTGATGTCAGAGGCATGCCATTGATTCCTCTGTGGACACTGGTGAACAGATGTTTGAGAGCGGAAATAATGCATCCTTCGTGCCATCTATGTCAAGGAGAATGCACTAAGGGGAAAGTAATCTTTCTGTCTCCTCTGCTATAATCAATCTGTGAAGCCTGCCTTATCAAAAACCAAATGTGTTGAGTGTTCCACTCTCATCTGTTCTGTTTGATTTAGTTTTAATATCTTGTGCAAGCTTTAGGATGCAGGTGCACACACAGACACAGCTGAAGCCAAGTGTATAATGAATAAATTTTGTTGGATTCTGGTCGCCAACTGTCAAAAGGGTGCGGAAATATTGCAGTTATCAGGTAGTGTGAAGTCGCTCTCGGAGGCTTTCTCTTTTGAAAGTGTCCTATACCTCCAGCCTCCTCAGTCACAACATCCCATCTGCGCTGGTTACTGTGACAGTAGACTCAAAGCTGTCTGGATGGAGAGGCGTGGCCAGATAACAGCCCTGGCAAGCTCACTGAGCTGTTGACATTTCCTCGCCGCAACTCCCTGGTTTCTAATTGGCTACTGCTGATAAGATTCCCATGCTGTAATTGGTGGCTGCTGATAAGATGCTGTCAGCTGCTGCAGTAGTCAGCAGCAAGGTGAGATGACAACAGCTCAGGAAAGGGTGGGCGGACAGTACTAAACTAAGCCCCGAACCTTGTTTTCACAAAGACAGTGAAGGGAGTTGTGATGTTACTCAGCCAGGGCGGTGCTCCAGCTACAAGACAGTGCGTGTAGACCAGGCTAATTCTGCTTTAAAGCAGGAGGCCATCTTTTCATTAACGACCTACTGTCATGTACCCAGGTCCTCAGGGCACCAGGCTATTCACGCCACAGGGATTCATTCCTCTTCCGCAACCCAGTTCTGTACTTAGCGTTATTCAGCTGACTCTGCTAAAACCAGGGCACATTTTTTCCGTAATATTCAGCCCATTTGGCCATGCCTCAGGCCCATGCTTACAGATGTAGTGGATGTTTTTACTGGCTGAACTAGCTCTAAATCTCTTGTGTTTGAGCTTGAATTGCTGATATAGAGGTTTTTGTGCTATTGTGTCCTCGCTCAAGACTCCTGTATAACACTATTAAACTCTCTACTTTCCTCCTAACTTAAACTTCCTGTCTGTCCTTTTTGAGCTGGAGGCTCCCACACACTGAAAAAAGTAATATCTGTATCACGGACAAGAGCTTACTGGCGGACCATTTTGATATTTTGATTGATCTCCAGGAAGTCATTATGCTTTGGTTATTGGCTAATGGAACAACAAGAGGCATTACCTTGCAGACTAAGCACTACATCTTAAATCTTAAATCTGTCTAATGGATGGGTATGTGGGTGGGTGCAAGTATCAGTCATATCAGTTATGGCTGTAGGCATTTGTGTCAGGTTTTCTTCACGCAGTTGTGGGTTAGGAAGGCCCAGCCTCCTTATGTTCCCAGGAGATGTGCAGGGATCTCAAGCAGCATGCAGGCACATTTAGAGAGAGAGAGAGAGAGAGAGAGAGAGAGTAGCTTAAGTCTTAAGTCAGTTCCAGTCATGTGGTGTCTCACTCCCAGACAGATTTGTGTTTTTGTTCTGTCTGCTCTGTCTTCTCAAATACCAGCTAACAAGAGGAGAAAGTGGAGTGGACAGGGTATTTAATTTTGATGCTGTGAATGTGATTTGGAAAAAGCCAGAGTGTACTCTGAAGATAATGGAACAAGTGCTGTGTGTGTAGGATCATTGAAGTTTTATGAAGCAGGCAGCACTGGTTATGATGGTTTATGAAATATTTCATAGACTAACAACCACAGTTAAGTACAGTTATTAGTCTTTTTGTCACTTTTATCCACTCATCAAATCTGCTGCTCTTGAACAAAATCCACTCGAACGGACTTAATGTGATGTAAGGATGACTTTACAGTTGTTTTTAACATAGATAAGCCCTGTTTAGATTAGAAGCATTGGATTATGTTACTGAGAGTGTAATTTAGTTCTGCTCTCAATGAAAGGATATTTAATTGAGTCTCACAAGACTTCACAAGGTTTCAGTTGCTCGTTCATCTTTGAAGGTTATTGACCACATGCTTAAAAATGGACATCATTTGACTTTTAGGTCTTGGCTGCTGTTGATTAACCCTGACCATCAAAGATGTTTTCTTTCCTACTGTGGTATAATTTAGCAGGTTATAAAGACTTCCAGTCATAAATAATGTTTTTCCCTTTAACCAGAGAAAGAGTGATGGAGACTCAGCCTGATTCTGAGGCCCGGGTCTCTTGTTCTGACAGTTAAAACTACAAAGGAGTGAAAAAAAAACCAGATTAAAGAAACTCTCTTGCTTGTTTATTCTCCAAGAGGGTGTCAACTTGTCCTTCAGGCGTCAATAGACACTTTCAATTTGTGTCTGTCTTGTACTAAACAAGGGTTTATCTGTAACTACATGTTAAACAGCAAACTGCTAAAAGGATAGACACTGGACAGCGACTGTGAAGTGTCTGGATGACACAGCGCTGCTGAAAACACTGAGGGGCTCATGCACCCAGAATCTTTTCTGATGTAACTGCAAGGAGGATTGACTGTTTAAGATGTATAATATGGTTCTCTACCTCAGCGTTCAGCTCCTAAGATTTTATTAGACTTGGAGTCCATGAGAACAGGTATAAATGACTCAAGCAGATCTTCTTGCGTTCTCCATTTCTCGCCTGTGTCATCATCTTTGTCCTAACCTTCATCATCTGATTGTAATCTCCCTGTGGCTGCCTGGTGTGTCCTCGGATTTTCTCAAGGAAAAAAAAAAGCAGAGTCTTCAGTTGGGGAATCCCCTTCTTTACTCTCGCATCTCCTCCGGGGAAGATGGAGAATGTAAGGAATGACAGTACAGAGGAAGAACTTAATCAGGCCCTCAGAGCTGCACACTCGGCCACTCTGGAGATTTCTTCCCTGAATCTTTTTGAGGCCTGTAGATTTCTGCCCCTCTTTTCTTATTCACATCGAAATGGTGACGTGTGCCTCTAAAGCTGGGTAATCGGTTCCTGCTATTGTGTCATGAAAGTAAACAACATTAGATCTCTAATTTCTTTATTTCCTTTCAGATTTTTAAATACAAATTTAAAAATAGGGTTGGAGGAGGATGTGGTATGAGCCTGTCAAATATCTTCATGTCTGGACAGATGATTTTACATACTGTTAAATTTATAAAAGGAAATTAAAGTCTAATGAGAGGAAAAGACAAGGAAACGAAAAGAAAATGAGCATGATTGTAAAATGAAATGGAGGTGTCAGCAGGGGATGATGAAGCCAACTCCAATTTAAGTTGCAAGACGCAGTGTTGATTACAGCTGTTTTTTCTGTTTCAATTTTCAAATGGATTTCAGGCAGCGAGCTACTTGGTGAATGCCCATTCCTCTTCAGAGACCTCTCTTCAGAGTAGTAATTACGGCTTGTTAATGAAGCTGATTTGATTAATGAAGGTTGAAATGGATGAAGAATGCGGGGAGGAGCAGAGGCGGGAGTGCCGTAAACAGCTGTAGCACACAGGAGGAGTTCAAATCCCAACCCTCTCAACACTGAATCTGAGACAGGAATCAAAGCAACGGGCTTCATATCAAGTCCAAAAACGGAAAGTCGATGCTTGCGTCTTTGTGGAGAATAGCTGTCCTGGACACAACAAGCTTCTCAAAAAACCGAGCAGAGAGAAACATCTGTGTAGTTTGAGATGTGCTGTGTGCTTGATGTTGTGTGCAGGATCAGTTAAGATGCACAGCTGTTCGCTTTCCCATCTGTTTCAACCTACTCTGGACTACAGACTATAGTGCTGTTTGGATTTGCTGCATTGTTCTTTCAATGGATTTTGGGGGTTTTCATTGCTTCTCATTCACACAAGTCATCATCTGAAGCATTCTCAGTGGGCCTATGTTTATCTGTTGTTTTGGAACCAGATATTAGATATTTTGTCAAATGCATCGTGAAGGACACAAGAACACACTTGAAGGCATACTGATGAAGAGCCAAGGAGATTAGTAGTTGTGCGTCCAACTATGTTTACTGCTGCAGTGTCTCCCAAACCCAGAATTGAGATGATGAAATTAAGACAACATAAAATCAATCACCTCTTGTACAGGATTGCATGTATTTATGTGGGGAACTGTGTGTGCAAAGGCTTGACTGAAAAGTCTCCGGGGGAAGCCCAAGGACTAGAGGACGCCCACTTGGAAGAGTCAGGACTCTCATCTGGACATTGGATCATTGTATTTCACAGTTATGCAGGCTTATCAGACAGAGAGCTGTAGGCAGTATGAGTTTGCTGCCCCGTAGTAAGTGGGCCCTCTTTTTATTCAAATAAATGTGGATCAGATGATTTTTGGAGATAATGAGAAGCACATCACTAATTACAGTCACCTTCAGGCACCTGTTAAAAGCCGTTAATCTCTTGTTTTGGTCATATCTTCCCATGTCTTTTAGTATCTCTTACTATATGACCAAAACTGAAGGGCAGCTCATTAACGACTCCATCCTTTCTTCAACAGTTTGTCTCTGAGCCATTGAATCTGTCTGAGAGCGATAACACACACTTTTGTGTCGAGTGTTTTCTCTGCGGAACAAAAGAAGTCTCCGTTGCATTGTTCTTTTGGGTAGAAAATTGTTTTTACTGCAGTTTCTTACCTTTGTGAAGTTGATCTTACCTTTGATCTTATCTTCAGAAGTCTCTCTAGTTTGTTGCATCTCTCCTGTTTTGTCTCAAACTGCTGTTTTGTCTGTTTGGTTGTGGTATAATACATCTGGAAATGGTTTGTTTTGACTGTCTGACACACAACCTCAGCAGGAGAGTTCCTGATAAATCCATTAAGTCGCGTTCTGACAATGCATAATGGATGAGAGAGTTAAATTAATATAGCATGTACGTGAACGTCGCTGTCTTCTTTCATTAACTTCTGTGTTAATCTAAATTCACTGCCATGACATTCCTGATACAGCATTGTGGTTTGAAGTCTTCACAGATTAGCCCATATGAAAGTTCCTCACCCCCTGAATTTATCATTTTTATTAGCAAATGTAAGCTTTACTCCCAGCTGTCATATTGCCCTAGAATTATTCCCTTTGATTGTAAAAGCACTGCAGGAATGCTCCTTGCTATTCTAATTAGACATATCAGTAGTTTTAATAGCTTTGTGAGTACCATAGCTTTTGACTCTGGTGTTATTTTTTTTATTTTCTTATTTTTATTACAGTTACTTTTTTAGTTGAATGGTTCCATCTGGTTTACACAAGATTTGTTGGATTTGTGATTCTAATTTTCATATTAATTTGTATTTTGTTCAGTTTCAGTTTAATTTTTTTTATTTAATCGTCATAGCCAAGCAGAATTAATCTTGAGTAAATATGTGTCCAGGGTTTTATAAGAAATGTTCAACCACAAATAATTGAAGAATTGCTTCAGGATCTATAATATGTATTCATATATTCTTAATATTTGTGGCTCTGTGGCTATGTTCTACTCTCATTTTGTCTTTACCAAAGGACGAGCAAAAAAAAATCTATGGTATTATCCCTTACTTGGTTTTACGGGCAGAGTTCACTTTTTACACACTTTAATATTAATATTTGATGCACTGTGTTCAGTCCATTTCTAAGACCGTTTGAAGGACTGTAATTAACTTGGCCTATTGCTGGCATAAATTACACCCAAGCTCAACTTTTGAAATAAAAAGAAGAAGAAACTGTCGTAGGAGAGTTGATTTCTGGCCTCTGTAGCCTGACCAGTGGGATCATTTAGGAGTAGGTGATCTGTAACTGCTCTCCCTGTGTGTGTGTGTCACATTGACCCCTGTCAACCCTGATGATCTGGACCGAAACAGCTTGACTTCCCTGGAGGCTCCTGACACCTGAAACACACACACACACACACACACACACACACACACACACACACAATACAGAGGCAGACACAGACAGGCACACATCAACAAGCAGCAGTCCAGGCCACAGGGCCACCAAGCCTGGTCAAATGGAAAGCTAGTCCAAGTGAAGAGAGGAGAGGAGGAGAGTCCACAGTGAAGGGCTGTTCTGATTGCTTGTAACACTGTGAACATCTTGGTGGATGGGTTGCTAGTGCTTTTTTTTTTGTTGCTCATCACAGACTTTACTACTCTGCTGTCTTGGCCTTGCCGTTCTGGGAGCAGCTTTGCAGGTTCCCTCTCCATCTTGAATTTCTCCTTTCTCTCTCTCCCTCTCTTCTCATCCCTTCCAGCTTATGCATACTTGCGAGTGCCTGTTGCCTCTCTCCTCCTTAGATTCATGTCAGCAATAAAATGAATTTCTTCACGTGTGCACCACACTGCGTATTGAATCAGTGGTTCTCAATTCTGATCCTCAGGACACACAATACTGCTGCTTTTTTTATTGGATCAGCTAGTTTATTGCATTTAATTGTATTCGCCTTGTTTCTAAGGTGTAAAGTACTCCCTGATTAGATGGCTGGAATGAAACCCAGCTCCGTGCCTCCCAACGACCAGCTCTGAGAATCACAGTGTTAGATCACTGTGTGCTCACAAATCAGTATGTGACAGTTTAGCCATCATAAAAATATTTCAGAGGTAAAGGCCTATTACTATCCTTAATATGTGTCTGACAGATTTCCCAACTGTGCAGGGGTTTCCTCCCTGATGTAACAACAGTGCAGGACAATAATGACCCTGTCTTTAATTAGGCAAACCCTCTTCGTGCTTTGAATGTGGACAGAGAGATGTCACCAGCCATCTCAATGTCTGTGTTTGTTAAGGTAACTTCTCCCTTGTACAAAGCCCATCTTTTCTTACAAATTAGCAGCGGATGTTTTGCTGCATTATTAAGATCAATGGTACAATTAATGATCTGCTGGATCTTGTCACTCATTCAGTAATGATCATGCTTGTAGCTGTCAGTATTGTCTTAGTTGAAGAGGGTTTCATCTGAGGTGATTACATTAATTATAGAGGGTGAACAGATCCATCTGTTGTCTGCTCAACCTCAAGGGTGGGAGGGGGAAGTGTGAAGTGTTCGCCTGGTGTCGGAAATTAACTTTTTGGCTCACCTTTCCAGGGCTGGTACTCCAAACTGAGGGGGGGAAAATTTGTACTAATTAGTATAAATCGTGCATTGAGAGATGTCATCCCACCTGTTTTTAGTGCTGTTTTTGGTAATCATCAAGAAAGGTGTGAAACATTCAAAAAGGACATGAGATCAGTTTTAGAGTCTTGATTTAAAACTTGCTCACTCCCCACAATAGATCTAGTTTGTTCTGTTTTTATTGTTTCTTTTTGGTGGCTTCACACTTGCTGTGTCACCACATGAGCAAAATAAGTTACAACCAACGTCATGGTAGTTAACCATCCAGACAGCAGGGAAACAGACTTTGAGATGCTGCTGCTTTGTGTAGAGCAAATATGACAGGCGGCCAATCAGGATCCTGTTTCATACATTGTTGAGACATTGTTTTGTTTTGATTTAATTGGCTCACATTAAGAGAGACGGCACGGTGGCCAGCAGGGACATAGCTTGATAACAATGACAGTGTCATCGTCTCACTAAGTTATCAAACCCTTATTGATTGTCTGCGAAAGACATTCACCAGCATTTGGCACTTGACAGGTGTTGATTTCAGACTTGTGTTTGCCACATTAGAGATGTCCTTCAGCATCCTTGCATTCAGTTTTTCTGTAAAAAATAAATATGCTTCTTAAGTCATGCAAGCTCATGTTCAGGCTTAAAATGTATTTATTTATTTATTTGTTTATTTATTTATTTTCAAAGCAAGTTAAAAAAAAAAGAAGCCAGTGGAATGAGATTATCCCCTTGTTTCCAATACTAATAAACCATTTTCAAGATTTTTTTTAAATCACAAAATCTCCCTTATTCTGTCTTGTTTCAACATATTTATACTTGTTGACAGAAAAATTCCTGAAACAAGCAAAACTGCATTGGAAACAAGTAGGATTATGTCATCCCACTAGCAGATTTTTTTTTCACTTGTTCTAACAAAAACAAGGTTTAGATTTTAAGACTGAATATGAGACTAAATGGTTTGTTTAGAAGGGTATTTTCTGCATTAGAGAGTCATGATGTTGTGGTTAA